>PVIA01006800.1:0-91957 GCA_004024845.1 Tonatia bakeri
TTTCTTTACTTCCTCACTCCCTCCCTCCCTATTCCCCCCCCCCTCTCTTGGAGGACATATTGCAGGGATGAGTAGCTGAGGCAGCCATTGGAGGTTCTGGGAATTAGCTCTCCACAGTCATATTTTCTTTTGGTGCCCTCTAAAGTTACTGGAATACAATTGCTAAGTAACTTTCCCACATTGTAATCATTGTAGAGGAGTACAATCACTCTTGGTCCTTAGATGACTATTTAAGCACGTTTTCCCTAAGCCTGAAGCCAAGCGAAAAGAATCTAGTGATTTAGTGGTGATCCAAGGTCTCCTGAACTCTTATCTCACTTTACTTGTCCCTTAAACTTATTTCAAATTGACCAAAAACTAAGGTCACTTTGTCAGGCATTGAACTGTATATACAAGACATGGTAACTTGCCATTTTTGACTTGGACATCTTCCAGTCAATATCTCGAGTCTTCCAACTGGTGTAAAATTTATAATAATCAGTCCTCAATTCAGTGCTGCTGGAAGTTCACTTTGTATTATGAAACAAACAAACAAAAAATACATTGACTTTGAGTTTCTTAGTTACTATTTTCCAGGTAAAGAACAAGAGTCTTAGGTTCCATGTGGGGCTTGTTGTCTAATGTTGTGACACTACTTTAAAGGATTTTTTTTATTTCTATTTGGGTTACCTTCTTTGCTCATTTTTTTAAAGCTATTGATTTTAGAGGCATGAAAGGGGAGAGAGAGAGAAGCATTGATTTGTTGTTCCACTTAGTTATGTACTCATTGGTTGATTCTTTTTTATTGAATATTTTATTGTTGTTCTATTACAGTTGTCTCAATTTTTCCCCTGTTCATTGGTTGATTCTTGTGTGTGCCCTGACCAAGGACTGAACCCACAACGCTGGTGTATGGGACAATGCTCTAATCAACTAAGCCTCCTGGCCAGGGTGGCTTGTCTTTTATTTCATATGAAGCATGAATCTTTACCCAAATTAGTTACTAAGTGTATTTCAGTAAACATGCAAAAGTACTCAGAAATACCACTACTTCATGATTATCACCAAAAAACATATTTTCCAAATGACATTGTTCTTTGCACATGCATTCTCCCTCTTATTTTATTCTTTGTGTGTCTGTTTGTTTGTTTTGTTTGCTACAGACATCCCTGATCCTCCAGTGGCACCAAACGTGACAGATGTGGGAGATGACTGGTGCATCATGAACTGGGAGCCTCCTGCCTATGATGGGGGGTCCCCAATCTTAGGTAACTGCATGTTCGTCAGTCTGTGGAATTGCCACTGGACTTGGCATCCTCTATGCATATTATTAAGAGTATATTAAGTATAGGGTATTTAGCAGAGAATGTATTCTACTATGTATATCTAGTCAAAGTGAAATACTGTATTTTGGGTTGTATTATATCAAGGTTTTAGTAGCTCCAATAAATATCTGATTGCTCGTTCTCTTTTGTGGTTGGCATTTATATTGAATATAATATATTGAATTACATTGAAACACTGTGAGTCTAACTTTAAACTACTCTAGTCAGTAAATGTCTAGTTCCATAGAATTATGTCTATGGAAAAATTTCTTCTGGAGTTAAATACTTAGAAGAATTCTATTTCCATGTGGAACAAAAACTCTCTTCTACTTACAAATTATGAAACTCACAAAACTGGTCATTTTCCCTTCATTCATATATTGCTGGGATTCAGAGCTGAAGCTATTGCTCAAGTATACCTACTAAATAAGTTGTTATGATCTGCCTGTCTGTGATCTATTTTCCTCTTTTTCCTAGTACAATTTTAATGTGTTTTCTAGTCACGTTTTTATTTCCCCTATGCTGTTAATACATATAGTCCCTATAATCTCTCTCAAAGTGATGAAATAAAGTGGTTTAAAAACACATACATACATGATCTTTGACCTAGAGCACTGAGAATATTGAAAAATGTGAGAACTTGTAATATCTGACAAAGTATAACTTTGGAGACCAAGGAAAAACCCCAAGTTTCTATTATGTGTCCACTGCAGGATACTTTATTGAGAGGAAAAAGAAACAAAGTTCCAGGTGGATGAGGCTGAATTTTGAGCTCTGCAAAGAAACAACTTTTGAGCCCAAAAAAATGATTGAAGGCGTGGCCTATGAGGTCCGTATCTTTGCTGTCAATGCCATCGGCATCTCCAAGCCCAGCATGCCCTCCAAGCCATTTGTTCCTTTGGGTGAGTGAGAAGAGATGTGCCTTTGTCATGGGCATCACTGGTCCAGATTGTGACTGCTTTCTTCCAACCTTCAATTGGAGCAGACCTGGGAGCTTCTTAGAGTGGTGGGTGAGCAGGAGGCTGGAGGTGGTTATTTCCTGCCTAAGAAATTTGGTAGAGTTGAACGTCCTTATAATGGTGGCCCTTGAGTTCATTACCAGAATTCCAGTGACAGCTGTGGGTGGCCCTGGCTCTGCTCCCCACTGAAAACGTGTTGCTGGACACACTGACAGATGACCATTCTCCACTTGTCCTTCTGAAGTCATAACCCCTCACCTTGGTATGAACACTGTAACTAAAGCAGATTGAGATTCATTCAACGAAGCACACTTGAAAATTAATTGTTGCTTTACAATCCCATCTTAAATGTTATCTGTTGAACCACAGAGTCAGTTCAGCAAAGACAAAGAAACAAAATAATAGGTCTTTGCTATTTTATGGTAGTGAAGTTTTTTTTTTTCAATAGAAAGATTTAATACAAGAATTAGTACTTTAAAATTAGAGAGTTGTGGGAAATTTACTGTAAATCATTAGATTCCAAACTTTGCCTTTTTCCAACTTCCTTGGGCCTTCCAGCCCCCTACACTCACCCCACAAAGTGGGAGGAACACGTGGCAGCATTCGTAAGTATCATTCCATGTCCGGCAGATTTTGCTTTACACACAGCATTGCTCAAGGAGTCTTCATTGAATTTTATTAAGATGTGGGTCTCCGGTGTATACTTTTATTTGTATCTCAGCTCATTTTATTACCATTTCTTGTGCCATGACCCTGTGGTTAATCATTTCTGCTTTTCCTGTCTCTTTTATCTCTGAAGCTGTAACCAGCCCTCCTACGCTTCTGGCTGTTGACTCCGTAACCGACACCACTGTCACGATGAAGTGGCGGCCCCCAGACCAGATTGGTGCGGCAGGTTTAGATGGCTACGTGCTCGAGTATTGCTTTGAAGGAAGTAAGTACAACCCACTGTCGAAATGAGTATCATCAGCACTAGGTGAGACACGCTCCCCCTTTCTTTTGTTTCGCTCTCTCGGGAACTCATCTCCTTCCTATGAAAAATGCCAACGAGCCAAAGGTCATTCTTCTAGGGAGGATAAAAAATTAGCCCTTCTTTGATACTTGAGGCTAACAAATTGAGATCTTGGAAACATCCTAGGTAGGCCGCCCGATTGGACAGCACAGTTGATCTAGGACACAGGAAGAAGTGGGTGTTGACACTTCAGGGACTTCCAGTTCTTGAACGGGAGGAATTAAATTGTACCAAAGCAAAATAAAAACCTAGTTAGGATGAAGCAAGTTGGAAATTCGAACCCTGTACTGAGCAGAAGTCAGCTAACCAAAGAGTTGCCTGGTTGGGGAAATAAAGAACAACTACATATTTGGCTATCTGGTGATCCTTCCCTGCCTTCCTAGCTGGGGAAAAGGAAGAAGAAAAATTAAGGACAACCTTTCAGTGTTTAAGGGAAGCAGTACTCAATCCCACATGGAGTAAGAAACGGATTCCACATGTGGCAGTAACTTCTCTCAGAGGTTGGGTACATAAAAATTGAATTGCTTAAGTTTAGGAGCAGAAGAGAAACACGAAAACAATTGCTGATTAATAGAAAAAGATAATGACTCAAGAAAATATGGGCCAGAGTGTACCTAAAACCAAAAAGGGATGAAAGTCACTGAATGCCTCTTGTGTTTTTGATTTCCTACTTGTCATGCTTTGAAAATGTGTGAATCCAACTGCCCCAGCTCTTGACTCGGGCTCCATTCTCAACGATGGTAGGTAAACAACCACCTACAGGGAAGCACGTCCATAGCCCCACAAATGATGAGCCAAGATGTGGCCTCAAAGAAAACTCTTTGGACCCCAGACTTTAACATGGATGTTATGTGAAGGAAAGAGACACCACAGAGCCCATTTGGGAACTCAGGAGTGTCTCACAAATGTACCACCCCTAGAGGAAAAACCTCGGTAAAGAAGAAGCTTCTTATGATGAGAAAACTGCTGAGAACGAAATCCCCAGCCCCTGGATTGGGGCACCTGTGGCAATGACCAGGGTTGGTCAGGAGGGCAGACGGGGAGGGGTTTGGAGCATCCTGGTAACACCACTCAGTTCCATTTACAGGTGCTGTGCTCAGAGAGCACTGTGTGTATTTTTCCAGGGCTTAGAGAGCCACTAACCAAAACCAGTGGGGACATCAAAGGAAAGTTCCCAGAGTTATCCCAGCATGGGAGGGGGGCAGTGTCATCAAGGCAGCAGGTAAATTCTTGAGCGCTTCAGAATATGGTTCGTTCCCATTTCATTCCCCTCCCCCGACCATTTCAAAAACTTAGCAGCACTTCAGTCAGTAATTTATATTGCCCAGCCAGCAGAGTCTCCCAATCTCAGATGTATTGTGGCTGCTGATCACAAACCTTTTGTGTATGTATGAAACAGAGCAAATTCTTTACTCTTTTCTTTCTGATAGGTTTAAAAAGTAAGAAGATACAACAAAATGATACATGGCTGTCATTTTGATGTTACCCACCTTAGATAAAATACAACGAAGTGTATTTTACATGATTTTGTGTGTGGTCTGTGTAGATATATATGTATATACACATATACATATATACATGTACACAGTCATTATTATGTACATATTTTTTTTGCCACATAACGTTTTGGAATTAGCTTTCTATGGAACGTGTATATCTTTCTTCTTGCAATCTTTTCTCACTTCCTTGATGTGGCTGATCTACTCTTCATTCTCTTTTAATGGCTGTTGTCCTCCAGACTAATCTTCTGTAGTGCTTAATGCTTTTCGATATGTCAGATTTTATTCTGTGAGAGAACATTTTCTTTTATAAGATGGTGTGTTGGTTTTGACTCTGCCTTCCTCTAGTTTTGGGGTTTTGTTTTGTTTTCTTTTTTAATGCCTGCACCGTTTTACTCTCTGTTTTCTCCCTTCACTCTAGCTCCTTCTTCTCCAAGTCTCCCTCGGTTACAGTGGTTCAGATGAGCAGGGGTCGGCTTTTCCCTCTTCCCCTCTGATCTTGTTTCGTCCTCTTTTCTCTTGAAATTTTCTTCTTTACTTGTTCTTTGCTCTTTCCTGCACGTATTCTGTCTCCTGATTTCACTTTCTCATCAACTGCCTCTTGACTATGAAAATATCAGCACAGTAGCTCCCAAGCTGACCTTTGGCTTAAGATGTATCTCTTTTTCAAAGTCCTGAGTAATTTTTATTATTCACATGCAGTCCCAGCCACCAGAATATTCTGCCTTCCTGCTCCTTCTCCCAGACAATCCTAGGAGGGTTGGAATGAGACTGAGGAGGAAGTTCCGTGAGGCCCAGGGCAGTCCCCACTCTCCTGATACCCAGAAAGTCATCGCCCTAAACAATGGGCTGTGTCCGTGACCACCCTGAGAGCCAGCAATGTTTCCTCTCTTCTTATAGAATGCAGGCAGCACAGGCTCAGTTTGTTTTCTTGACCAAGAGCTTGTTGTCTGGCACGCAGGGGCTGCCTCCTCTGCTGCCGGGCACTTTCCATTTCCTTTGAGAATCAGAGCCCTAGGAAGACAGGGCCGGCTTTATGATGAGTGTCCTCACTGCCAGACTGATGCAGGAGCTATGGGAGCAGTCACTCCCTGGGGACTCAGAGGACCCTCCCAGGCTGGGGTGGCAGGGGCAGGAGAAAGAATAGACGGTTCCTCTGTGCGCTGCTCCCCCGTGGAGTCCAGGGCCTGCCCCTCCTTTCTCTCCAGGGTCTTGCTTGTTCTTCTCCACCTCTTGCTCCCATGGCTGGAGGTGCCCCAGCTTCCTTTCTCCTCCTCTTCTCTGTGGCAGGTGCCTCAGGACAAACACCACAGTCTGAACAGAGCAGGCTGTGCCTCTCCTGAGGAATTCCCTCCCCCCTAACGTGTTTGGTCTCTTCCGTCACTACTCCGAAGACAAATATCTTTGCATACTTTGCATACTTTACTAACAGAGAATGCTGACTACTGATACAATATTCTTCTGGTGTGAAAGTGGGTGTCTTTAATTAATTTTAATGACGGATTCTCAAAGGTACATCAGCAAAACAGTCTGATGAAAATGGGGAGGCTGCGTATGATCTGTCAGGTAAAGTATTCTCTGAAAGCTCTCACGCTTTCTTACTCTATGATAAAGTTTCTGGGAATGTCCCATGACCGAGCATGAAGTACACCCGCCATCCATGCACACAGAAGAAGTCCGTAGAGACAGAGGGGGTGGGGGTGGGCAGTGAGTTCATATTGTGGGATCCAAGCCTTCTTTCCTTTCTGGGGGCATAATGCACACAAACTTTTTGAAGCTGAAATAGTTCTTAGCCCTGGATGCTGAGTTTAAATTCTCTTGATGTTGTAGACTAAGCTACAATTTTTTTTTTAAATCAGAGTATTTGATTGAGGCAAAAGAATTGTGCCAACTCCTTATGAGGTCTCAGCTCCTGAGCTGTTTCCACTTTTCATGGATATATGCTCATTTGCTTCATAAATGAGACTGTGGTCAGATTCCTTATGCTCATATTAGCATCTCATAGTAGTAGTAAACTAGCCAAGGTAAAACAGAGAGATTATATGACTGTAAAGGTCAATGTCTCTCATTCTTAAGAAGGACATTTTCCTGTTTTTCTGAACTTCAATGTATATGGATGGCTAAATATCATGGTTACATCCTTTATTATGAAACTGGATTGGAATAAAACTACTGCCAAATCCTTAGGGACAGTTACTATTATGCAGGAGACCCCTAGCATCCTGAACAGAGTTTTTCAGAAATGGCAGAAACTGATTATCCTTCCTGTTATTTATGTTTAGCCAGTTAACAGGCCATTTTTAATTTAAGTATAAAAAATGCCGACCCATGCGCATAGTCTGAATCCAGGCCAAATGATTTAATTGTGAGGAAAATATTAATTTGGATTCAACTGTACCAGTTAGAATGATTTCTTTCACTAAACAACATTTTGCCTTCTTTTTCTTTTGTGGATTTTAGCTGAGGAGTGGATAGTTGCAAACACGGATCTGATTGATAAGACCAAGTTCACCATCACGGGTCTGCCCACGGACGCAAAGATCTTTGTGCGTGTGAAGGCTGTGAATGCAGCCGGCGCCAGTGAGCCCAAGTACTACTCCCAGCCCATTCTTGTGAAGGAAATCATAGGTAGGTGGTGGCCCTTTCAAAATTTTGTCTTCCTTTCACATTGTTTACTTTTATTTTTTAAACCCCTTTCTTTTTCAAACCTCCCTATTTCCTTGTCACTCCTTGAATATTGTATTAATACTTCCTGAGAGTTAAAAAGAACAAAACAGCTCTTTTCAGGCTGTATGGAGGTCAGCCCAGGTTTTATAACTCAGTATGAGGACCAGTTAGTTATCCTTACTGGGATCCTCACCATTGATTTGGGAAGAGAGTGGGGGGAGAAGGAAGGGGGCAAAGGAGAGAGAGAGAGAGAGAGGAAGGGAGGAGGCAGCAGAGCAAACGATCTTACAGCAGCACCATGTCTCAGGTGGGTCTGCAAGGTCGAGGCCATTATCATAATGCTATGAACACAGTGTCTGACGTTTGCTCTGATGGCGCAAAACTGCTGGCGTCCTAGCCTGGACCAAGTCAGAGCCACCAAACCGTCAGCCGTTCTTGCCTTCCTCAGCACCGTGAACTCACAGTTAAAACAGAAGGGCCAGTTTTGTCTTGGAGCATTCTGGATGTGCCCTAAACTTTATTAATATTATTAAATCTTGGTACTTGAGTACATGCTTTCTTCTATACTCTGTGATGATGAAATGCAAAGTACCAAATTACAACGGTTGTCCCCAGGAAAAGCCCTGGTGCCACTGAGTTGGAGGCTGAACTGGTGATTTTTCTCATGAAATTCTATTTCTACTTGAATGACTGTGTGACAAACAATGTCTACTCAGATTTGGTTGTCTGGCAGGCATTTCCTAGAAAATGAATGACGTGACCCTGTCACTTCAAAGAAAATAATTTACAGTATTTGTTGTCAATTAAAAAATGAACTTTTAAGAAAAATTAGAATTTTGGAAAAATTGTATCCACCTCCATGGACTTGACAGCTCTCCAATGCTTAAAAACTGATGAAGTATGTATTGATATTAACTCATGTCATGTTTGATATTTACTGAATAGTGTTCACATTTGGAAGGTCTGTCATTATTCAGTGAAAGAGTACTTTTCCAATGACCAGTGCATGTTAAAGTCATGCATGGTTAAAGGTATATTCAAAATGCAAGATAGACCAATGGTCTTTAATCTAACAGAATATGAAAAGTTTGTTGAAATGGTTTCAGATTCCATATTGCAGCTAACTTTTAAGAAAATAGGCCCTGGCTGGTGTAGCTTAGTGGATTGAGCGCGGGCTGCGAACCAGGCATCACAGGTTCGATTCCCAGCCAGGGCACATGCCTAGGTTGCAGGCCATGTCCCCCAGCAACCACGCATTGATGTTTCTCTCTCTCTCTCCCTCCCTTCCCTCTCTAAAAATAATAAATAAATTCTTTAAAAAAAAGAAAATATAATTTATCATGTTTTAGTATTGAAGCAAAGAGGAATATTCACAATTGTCTGAAAAGTTTATTAAAATATGTATGCTTCCTGTTTTTATGAAGCCAGATTTTCTTCACCCTCTTCAACCCATACCATATAGATTGCAACAGATTTAAGGCAGATACAAGTGTGAGAATCCAGCTAACTCGATTAAGTCAGGCATTAAAGAGATGTGACAAACATAAAATAATGCCACTTACATCGCTAATTTTTTATTAATATAAAATATGGTATTTCCATTAAAATGTTATTTATATTATTATTTTAAATGAATATTGAATTAAATATTCAAAATTTCTGTATTATTTGCTTTTTAATTTTTTTCCAACTGTAAGAGAAAGTTTATTTAGAAAGCCACAGAGGTAGAAAAAATGAGTGGTAGAAGAAATGGGCTTGGGAAACAAGTCACAGGGGGAAGGAGGGAGGCTTGGAGCCTACAAGAGAGAGGCATGGAAAACGTGTGTGTGGGGGGGATCGGGGGTGGGGAAAGGCATGGGCATGCTTCATAGAGAGAGCCAGCCCAAATTCCTCAGTTTTAATTTCTAATATGATAAATGTTGATAGATACAGCCCACGTAAGCAAGTTTTTTTTTGGGGGGGGTCCTTGATAATATTTAGGAGTGTGATGCAGCGCTGGCATTAAAAGGTTTGAGAATTGCTGCTCTAAGGGAAAGGACACTGGACTGGGGCCTGGATACCTGGGTCTGGATCACGGTCTGCCGCAGGCTTACGGTGTGACTGCTAGGACCTTTCGGGAGACAGTTAGGAAATGGATGGACGGATAGAAGAGAGCATGAAGTGTGCACATTTTTAGATTCTGGCGACAGTCTACATAAATTGAATGCTGTTTCCACTATTTATTAGCAATGTGATCTCAGGCAAGAGACTTGATCTTTTTGAGCCTTAATTTCTTCATCTGCAAGATGGAGATTTAAACAGTACTTACCACATCAAGCGGTGTGAGAACTAAATACATTAATATTTGTTGCTTGCTTCACAGAGGGCTTGCCACATAATAAGCCCTCGATCTGTGTTAACTTTCATTGTGATGATAGTTCAGTTTGCTGCAGAACCTCACTGAGTCTCGTTTTCCTCGTGCCTCAGGTTAGGGGGTTAGAGGGTCTCCAGGTTCGCTTCCCACCCCAACATTTGCTCCTCGTCATCACTGTCGTCATCATCATCTCTGAAGGTTTATTGAGCACATACTACTCTCCAACCATTATGCTAAATTCTTTACACGAGTAACATTATTTAATCCCCACAACAGTCCTATAAATTAGATGCTGATTTTGCAGAACAGGAGCCTGAGACCAGAGAGACCTACTATGTGACTGATCGAGGATCTGACTCTGCAGTCCATGCCTCTAGGAAGCAGAGCAGAAGCTCTCAAGGCTGACTCCAGGTTCTAACCCTGGCTGTGTCACCAAGAGCAAGTTACTCAAATGCCTGTGCTCCAGTTCCCTCATCATAAAGTAAAAGCAGTACCTTGCCCCTAAGGTGGCTAAGAGGGTTAAATTGGTGCCTTCATGAAAAGCAGTTTGCCCAGGCAAGTGATGAGACCCGCATCATTCCTGTGAGTTCATGAGACTCTGACCCCCGTGCTCCTGATGGGTTTGCAGTAGCCTGTGCTCGTGTCTTCCTGGTGTTGAACTAATGAACTTTAATACCCAGTAGGCTAGAGTTCCCTATTATGTACTTCACCATAGTCACAGGGAGGAAGTTACTATAAAATTCCAACAGAAGTATCTCAGTAGCAAGGGTTCAATGTTAAAATTTTTTGTTTTCTGGTAAAAAAGAATGAAAGAAGGAATGGGCAGTCCCACCAGCTAGTGTGGTGTCTGTAGACCTTTAATAGATTGTTCATTGGAGAGTACACTCAGTGCTGGAAACTATGAAAAATGTGTCCAAGGTCCCAAGAGAAAATTTGGTATTTTTCCATAATGTTGCTTTAAGCTTATAATAACAATAAAAATAGGAAGTAGCAGTAAAATCAAAGAGGTGAAGGATAAATTTTGTTGTGTTAAACTGCTAAAGCATCTCTTTGAAGAAAACACTTGGAACCGAAGTTACTGTGTGTAATCTATTAGTGGCGCATCTAAGCTGAACTGCGGAGGCACCCGCACAAGGAAACCCAGTGAGCATCACGTCTGCATGCGGGTGTGAGGCTATGTCCAGTGTACCATACTGATCACAAAACCCTGCCATTCTGCTCTCACTCAGAGCCTCCAAAGATTCGCATCCCAAGGCACCTGAAGCAAACCTACATCCGCAGAGTTGGAGAAGCTGTCAACCTGGTTATACCTTTCCAGGTAATAATTCGGGGGTCACTTGTTTTCTCTCTCAGTGCTGGGGCGTTTAAGAAGAGGGAGATGCCGTAGTACTGATGTTCCTCAGGGGTCAGGGTGTCATCCCAGGGAGACAGGAAAACCTGGGAAGAGATCTGGGGAGTGATCATCTCCTGCTGTAAAAGAGAAATCTATAAAACGATCACAGATTTTCTTTCTTCACGAATGAGATCGGAAGCTCTGAGACTACAATGGGGCAGGGGGAAACATTGAGGATATACCAAAACACGAAATTCTTGAAGTTTCCTTCTGCTCCCATACATCTGCAAGACTAACCTTCATTTGAAGTGAAGTTCTCAATGTAACAGTCAGGAAAACAACATGTGCTTACTTCCCACAATTACCCCAAACTGAAGTAAATCCCCAAAAATGGATAGCTAAAATTTGATGTCTCCTCGTCACCAACTGAAATATGTGACCATTGATAAATCATTGCTCCAGTGAAAGAGTCTGTTGTTTACAAGATTAACCAGGCCTTGCCTGCAGTAAACAGTTTTGGACACACACACACACACACACACACACACACTGCGCCACCACACCCTTACTCATTTGACTCCTTTTTTGCCTCTAAACAACACTGTTTAATGGAACTTTCTACGATGGTAGAAATGTCCTCTATGTGTGCTGTCCCACTGCAAGTTGTGGTAACCAGCAGCCAAATATAGCTGTTGAACACTTGAAATGTGCAACTAGTATGAATTTAAAATTTCCCTTAGTTATGACTAATTTTAGTTTAAATAGCCACATGTAGTTATAATAGCAGACAGCATAGCCTTACAGTTAGAATTTAGGTCCCTGTACACATTTGAACACAAACACACATATGCACAGGCATGCATGCACATGAATTCATTCAGACTCAGAGCCCCCATGGAGACCGAACTAACGGGACAGACAATTCAGGCCATCCTCGTTGAACTCAAGGCCCACGCCCTAGAAGAGGCAGTTACCTTCTGTAAACACGGTGCATGAAGTCAGAGTGAAAGCCAGGGAGGGTGCGAACATAAACAGTAGGGGGCGAAGGAGATGACACCCATTTCTCTCCTCCCGCAGCCTCAAATAAAACCAGGAGTTGAAACAAGGCAGGCGGTTGGGACCAAGCTCAGCCCTGGACTGGGGCTGCTGAGTCATTTCCATCACTAGGACTCACCCCAGTTCCCAGATCTCGGGGGCCTGTGCATTTCATTTCTGTCACTGGGTCTGAGAGAGGAAAGAGCATGAGGACAGAGACCTCAAAGGGATGGCATCCCGGGGACTGCTTAGCTGCCAGGAAGGGGGTGCCAAGGCTGTACCATGTTTGTGTATCTGTTTAACCTCTAGAGTTCTCAGAAACATTTTCCCATTCGGTTTGGAAAAGAACACTCTGTGAGGCAGGAAGGACAGCTTTCCTTATCCCCACTTGGAAAAGGAAGAAGCTGATGGTCAGAGAAATCAAGGGGCTTGCCCAAGGTCACACAGCAAGTGACCTTGGTAGTGCCAAGAGCAGACTCCATATCCCCTAACACTGAATCCAGTGCTTTTTTTACTCCATATGTTATCAGAGAACTCATTTTTCCCCAGTAGCTAATAGCAACTTGTACATTTAAGTAAGTAAGACCTAGAACTGCTTTTTTGTGTGTTAACAATATCGTTCTCCACTTCCCATGTGCTACTCTTTGAGCACCCCGGCCATTCTTTAAGCTCTGGGGGCGGGGGTGTGATGTGTGTCTCTCACATTCTTTATCATGACCCCTCGAGAAGCCACATTAGGAGCCTGGAGGGAGGCTGTGCCTTACCTCACTGCATTACTGTGTGGCTCCATCTGCCAGTGAGTCTGGCACTCGGGAATCCTAGAAGTTCCTTTGTAATACAAATAGAAACTCAGGTCCAAGAGTGACATTAGAATTTCTCAAAGCCTACTCTTAAACAATAGTTTCAGCAGCTAGGAAAAAAAACAGAGAGAATTGTAGACAAGTCTGAAATGAACATCAAAGTGGAATAATAGTCATTAACATTTAGATGATATTAATAGAACACTTATGTAGTATGCAGAAGCTTTCTAAAGATGTCATTCTTTGTAGCTACCCTGTGAGGTAGGTACTATCCTTGTTCTCATTTTAAAAAATGGGGTACAGAGAGTTTAAGTATAATAACTTGGCCAAAGTCACACAACTACTCAGTGGTGGAGTCAGGATCTAAATACAGATTCCAGTGCCCCAGAGCCCATGCTCTCGGCCATTGTGCTGCATTTTGCAGGCTTCGGAGATAAAGACACCCAGCTGTAAAACCTGATTCTAGCACTTACTTAGCTGCAAGGCCTTGGACAAGTCATGTAACTCCTTATCCAAAAAATGAGGGTAATGATACTATTCTGATACGAAGAGTATGGGAAATAACGAGCTTCATGTACCTAACATAGTGCCTTGTACACAGAACGCAGTCAAGGCAGCGAGCGTTAGTACTGCCGCTGCTCTCGCTGCTCACCGCCAGGCTGCTTTCCCACCTTGCCTTGACTAGGGTAAGCCGCTGTCATTTTTTTAATTCATAGTGAGAAAGAATCTTGAGACGGTCTGATTTCCCCCGTCCCCTACTTTTTCTGTCTTTCTTTTTAGGGAAAACCAAGACCAGAATTAACTTGGAAGAAGGATGGTGAAGAAATTGATAAGAATCAAATCAACATACGCAACTCTGAGACCGACACGATCATATTCATCAGAAAGGCAGAGAGGAGCCACTCGGGGAAATACGACCTGCAGGTGAAAGTGGAGAAATTCGTGGAAAGTGCATCGATCGACATCCAGATCGTTGGTAGGTTTGGAAGAAGGAACTGGAACGTTCTGTCAAAGCAGTTTTGGGACTAATTGCCCTTGTCTTTAAGGCTTAAAGTAAAAATTTGCATTTGGCTGGCTCGACATAAAATTCTTTTTCAGGAATTTTTTAAACAACAGATAAATTAGTAAGACTTGTTCGCATTTCAGAATAATTTTTCCCTGTGTAAAAGGAGTAGTCACGGGAGACTTGGGACGTCGTGGTTAAAGAAAATTAATGGACAGACGTTTTAGTGAAAACCCTCTGCACTGCTTTACAGTCCAGCACTCTCTTCCTGTTTCTCAGCTCCCCAAGGTTAAATCTGTTCCTGTGTCGAATTCTTGCATAGAAAACATTGTAGATTCCAGACATAGTTTAACATGTGTCTTCTACACTTAAAAATCGCTATTAATAAAATGTTAATGGAGAATGAGGAAATTTTTATGAATGGAAGGAAGGTGTGCCAAAACAAAGTTAAACAGTTAAACACTGAATTGGCTGATCCTGCAGGGCTACTTGGATGCTTACCTGTCTAGATAATAAGTAAGGTTAGTTCTAACCTTATTCTGTCTAGGTAGGGGAATAGAGCTACAACCTCTTATGGAAGGACCTCTCTCACTTGTACCGTTCTATAGTTTTCACACTATCAAGAATAAATTGAAGAGCAGAGCTAAGAGAAGCCTTGTTTCCAGCCATGTTTTTATTATCACATTTCAGCAAATTTGCTGAAACTTGAGGTTTTCTCACCCAAAGAACAACTTCCTGTGGCAAGCCTTCCTTTGGGGGAAAGTTCACACCCTTCAAACTAAGCCCTATTTTCCTCCTGGCTAAACCTTCTCGATTTGACCTGGCTCTGTGCTAATGGAAGCCCATGGAAGCCTCTAGAACAGTGCTGCCTTCCGAAACACAAAGAAGGATATTCTATTTTTCTACTTTTCCCTGCAGTTATTTTACCAGGTAGTTGTAAGTGCCTGGTGTATCCCTTGTACACTGAGAGTGTTCAATAAATAGTAATATTATTATTCTAATTATTTTATTAGTTCCGAATGTATGTGTCTGCCATGACTATGAGAATCTACCAAAGCCATTTACTATTAGGGAGCAAGTATCTGAAGTCAATGTGAACTTTGAGGACCAAGCTGACTTGGGGTGCAGCTGGGAGGCGGGACTGTAGGATAGGTTGGTGAAAACAGGAGATAGAATACTGTGGTTATAGAAACTTCCTGTTGGTAATAGTGGGCAAGAAGGGAGGAATATCCCTGTGGTTCCACCAGCCAAGCCCATGAAGACTGCTTGTTAAATTGTATTTAAAAGAGAAAAGTCTTACCCGAAAGCACACCACAGTTTGTCCTTTTCGGTCTCACATTTTATAGCTCCTGTAAAAATGATTACAATTGCATTTTAATATAATACCTGAAAAATATTTGGGGGCAGAAAGGCTGATGCTTGCACTGAGAAAGGTAATAGACATGAAATTACCTAGAAATATTAAGAAATACTATGAAAATATATAGTATAAGGTAGGGCAAAAGTAGGTTTACAGTTGTGACTATGCAAAACAGTTTATTATTCTATGTGTATAATAAATAATATAAATAGAATATTTACATAAGTTTATTCTATTATTTTCCATACAAATAACTGTAAACATATTTTGACACCCCCCTCCCCCCCCCCCGGTGTAATTATTGTCCTTTTTTGCACTTCTGTGCATGATTCAATTTGGGGGTGGGGGACTTCCCAATCAACACTTAGTTTTCTTGACTCTGGCCTTCCTGAATGTTACTGAAATTTACTAGAAGGTCAGAGGTCACAGAAAGTAAACCGAGGAAAATTTTATTTCCTCATTAATGCACTTCACTTAATAAAATGGAAACACTCAATTCATACAAATAAATCTTGAAGGGAGAGTTGAAAGAGTGATAAAAACATGTTTACCTCATGCCCCTTAAAGGTGCCTTTTGGGTGCAACAGAGAAACCCATTCACAGGCTGTGGGCTCGGTGCCTTTCACCAAAAGTCAGAGCTGCTCTGCCCAGGCGGGCTCTAAATTTCAAGTCCAGCATCAGCTTGCATTTCCAACCAGGCAGAGTAGCCATGTGATTCAATGCCAGTAGGCTGTGCCCCTGGAGGCCTGGTTAATAAGGTTTGAGATTTCATTTCAACTTTCTTTTCAAAATCTTTTTTTCCCCATGAAGGTGAAAAAGTCAAGGGTTCCCAGATAAATTTAGCTGGAGTGCGTTCCATTTCTCTGAAGTTTAAGAATGGTGGAAGAAATGTGGGTAGAAATGCAGGGAGAAAAGGACATTTTAAAATACCCTCCTGCAGCAATGTGAAGGTTTGGAGGGAAGTGACCCCCCAGTTATGCCGTGGATTTGTCCTGTAGACCGTCCAGGTCCGCCCCAACTTGTGAAGATTGAGGATGTCTGGGGAGAGAATGTTGCCCTATCGTGGACACCACCAAAGGATGATGGAAATGCAGCCATTACAGGGTACACGATCCAGAAGGCTGACAAGAAGAGCATGGTAAGGCCTGGCTTTCTCTGGTTCAGCAGGAGCAAAATCACACTGCATAGAAAGAAAGGAGGAAGTATGAGGTCATCTCTCTTGAGGAACCCAGGGGGGCTGTGGAGAAGTGAGGTGACCTAGTGGAAAGGGTAAGGCCTTTGGAAGCACAGAAAGTCAGATCTGAATCCCAGCTTTGCCATTTAAGGCCACATATACATGAACAGTCACTTAACCTCTTCAATCCCTACCTTCCTCATCTATAGCGTAGGTTCACAAATACTTTGCTTGGTTATCATGAAGCTGAAAAAATATATAAAGCACCTAACACAATGCTCAGTGGAATTTAATAAGTTCATTTGTTCAACAAGTATTTACTCACTCTGTATTCTGATTCAGATTTGCGCCCATTTCTCCTTGTCAAATAAATGTTCAATAGCATGGACAAAAAGGCATTAGTTAGGAAAGAAAGATTCTAAGGGGACCAACATGTGCAAAGGTCCTGAGGAGGGAAGGAGCTTAGGATGTTCAAGAAGCAACCCAGCTGGAGTAGGAATTACTATAACCCATATTTTATAGATGAGGGAACTGAGGCTCAGAAAGTATAAATGACTTGCTCAAGATCACCAGATTTTGAATGTTAATGTATTGGTCTTCCTGAACCAGAACCCAGCCACTACACTCTACTACTGCCTTGCCTGTAAGTGAATGAAGAAATAAATGAATGTTTGGACACACAATGGCATAGAACCACTTTTCACTCTCATAAAAAGAGTAAGACATCTTACTGAATGATATTGATATGAAGTCTTTAGACATTTACACCAGTGGATAGCAGTAAAAATGTAGATTATGAAATTTCATCAGATTACTAAAACAAAAGAGGAAGGTTGGTAAAGGCAATAATAACAACATACATGTGTTTAATACTTCATAATTAATTTACACTTGAGTATGTTATTACTCTCAATATAAAAATTAGTGCTATTTTTCTTTTGGCAAATGAAACATCCCTGTTATTTATCCTAATCATCAGTTGGAATAGTTGTATATTTTTAGATGATTTTCCTCCAAATTTTTCTTTCAGGAATGGTTCACTGTCATTGAGCATTATCACCGAACCAATGCCACCATTACTGAACTGGTCATAGGAAATGAATATTACTTCCGGGTCTTTGCTGAAAACATGTGTGGCCTCAGTGAGAATGCAACAATGACCAAAGAGAGCGCTGTGATTGCCAAGGATGGTGAGTTAGCAGTGGGCTGGTGAAAGGGGGTTTTGGACCCAATTCCAGTGCATGGAGGTTTAGGGAGTTTCTCCCATACCACCAAGCAATTCTTAGACACCAGCTGGGTGTCCTACAATTCAGACCAGTTCTGACATGGTCCACCCACAGACAGCATCAGGCCTCACAGGTTATGGGCTCAGTCTCACAAGAATGTGTCCACTTCCCACTTTAGATGCCAATTGTAAGTCCAGGTTGTCACCTGTGCTTCTAACTTACAAACTATGTACCAGAGGTTCCAATGACCCTCAGGTTTGATCCTTTTCCTAGAATAGCTCACAAAACTCAGAGAACCATTTTATCTACTGTATCACTGGTTTACTAGAAAAGATGATAACTCAGGACCTTCTAGAGGGAAGAGGGGCACAGGTAAGCACGGGGAAGGGGCACCGAGTTTCCACGCCCTCAGAGCTCCACCACTCTCCTAGGATCTCCAGTGTTCACCAGTCCAGAAGCTCTGTGATTTGTGGGGATTTTTGTTTTTTTATGGGGGCTTCATTACATACCCAGGATTGATTAAACCTCCAGCCTGTTTCTTCTCCTTGGAGGCCTGGGGGAGGAACTAAGAGCTCCAACCCACTAATCACAAGGTTGCTTCCCTTGGCAAACAGTCCTTGGATGGGGTCAAAAGCCACCTCATTAATATAACAAAAGACACGTTTGTAGCTTTCCTTACTTAAGAAATGTCAAGGGTTTTAGGAGCTCTGCACCAGAAATGGGGATGAAGACCAAGCGTATATTTGTTATTATAAACCACAGTACAATACTGGACATCTGGAAACCTTGGTTTTCAGTGACTACAGGAGATAGAACAAAAAAGAGATGTGATGAAAGGGAATAGGAAAATGATAATCATATGTTTTAATTATGGTAAAAATTCCCAAGTAAATAGTAATTTTAAAAGTCAATTTTTTAGAGGCACATCATATATTATTGCATTTTTTAAACATACTAGCTGTAATTCATTCCTGCTTTTGGGCTGTAAGTGTATCGAGTGGCTAAAATCACAGGGATAGGAAAAAGTAGACATTGAGCTTGGGTTACTTCCGTTCTTGGACACCTTCCACGTAGCTACATGTGAGACCATGAAATGGGTGGAGCTGAATTTCATGCCTATCATTTCATTTCCTCATGAACCACTCCCCTTAAAGCTTTTCCTCATTACTGTCCCATTAAAATGCACCATGGATCAAAATACTCCAACACCTAATTCTTGTCAATATTTGTTTCAGTTTCAGATGACCTCTCTGTCCCGTGTGGGGTTGGCTGTCCCTTTGTGCCCTCCAGAATGAATGCCGTGTGGTATTCACTCATGTTTTTACATGCTTTTCTAAGTTCAGGGGAGTTTTGCTGCTGAGTAAAGTATGCCAAGAATAATATGGTCTCAAGCCAACTCATATATTTCTAATGCTTGTTTTTAAGGTAAAGTCTACAAAAACCCCGTGTATGAAGACTTCGATTTCACAGAGGCTCCCATGTACACTCAGCCTTTGGTTAACACCTACGCTATCGCTGGGTACAATGCCACTCTGAACTGCAGTGTGAGAGGAAATCCTAAGGTACCATGTTGTACTTTTTAAAATCACATCAGTGAAATTTAAGAATTAACCCCAAACTCTCTCTTTTGTATTTGCCACCTTCGAAATGTAAGTAGCAATATAAACTGGGCCTCCAACTGCTACTTGTGTTTCTTCTAGGATTGCGGGGTGGTGATGTGGAACATTAAGTAGACTATTTAAATGTAGTAGTAAATACGTCTATATTCCTTTAATAAATCAGGGATACCTTCTAAGGAAAAGAACAAACCACCTATTTTAACAAGAACTGAGGGGTGAGGAGATGGAAGTAATATTGTTTCACCTGAAAAATTGGAGGTGGAAATATTGATTCATCAAGTTTTCTACAATAGACTAAAGCAAATGAGTATACTGTAATGCAAGGCAGAACTTAAAATGTGCTGTATTGAGGGAAGGGAGAAATCACATCTGACAGAAGAGAGTTAGAAAGGTGTTAAGGTTTCATGTTGTTTGAAAAGAACAACAAATTAATGAATGTTTTCCATAGAGACAGTTATCCATCCCCAGTGGGCACTGAGGGAAGGAGGCCTAGAATTTGAAAAATTGCAAACAGTGGTATTTTCCCCACATACCCCATGAACAAAAACAGGAAAGTCAGAGAGAAGCCAAACTGTCGATGGAGGATGATAAATTCATGCTTCATGGGAAGTGACTTTGGTACGTCCAAGTAGGAATGAGCAGGAAGTAGACAGAGAAGAGGTTCACTGTGCACTGGAGCTTAGGACAAAGGCTAGGGCTGTGACTCTCAGTGTAGGAGTCCCCAGGCATGGGAGTGCCATATTCCACCCCTGGGAGTCACAGTTCTAGAAAGGATTACCACTGAGGCAAGAGGGTAGTGAGCGAAAAGCCAAGGACCAATGCCTGAGCCTCAATGAATTCAATCACTTGAAAAGCTGAAGGAAGAAAACAGTGTGAAGAACAAAGAGAAGGGCCATCTCTAGGGTCTGAGAAAGGCAAAATCATGTAAGAAGTCGAAGAGGGAATGGGGAGCGTGTGCATTCACATAAGGAAGGAGAAGATGATATGAAACAGGAGTGGAAGGTCAATGATGTCAGCAGTAGTTCAGGGGCCAAGGAGAGTGGAGTCAACTCCCTGAGCAATTGCATTATGATAGATCTTGAATTATCTGGTAGGAGAAGGTCCACTACCACTGGATGACAAAAACAGATGTCAGAGGACAGATTAAATGGTGAGGGGGCACAAGCAGCCGTAAATAATTAGAAAAGAGTATCAGGAAAAGGAAGTGAAGAAAATTAGGTGGTTATGACACTCATGGGGATTCTGTGAAGAATGCCCTGCAATACATAGTCTCTTGGGTAAATGAACCTCATAGACCTGTAGATCAAATTGAAATGCCAGTGATTCCATGTAGGAAGACCGCTCCAGGGCAGTCCTGGGGACAAATCGGGTTGCTTCTTCAGAACTGCTCATTGTTCTCCTGCCAACCACTAAGTAGAATTTAACTTAAGAGAAACAGTGCTCAAGTGGATGTGGGTTCTTTTTAGACGTGTTTCTTTCTAAGCCATGCTTTAAAATCCTGTCACTGGCTTTGATGGCCTGTTAATGTGCTAACTACAGATATGTTTTGACCTAATTTACTTCAATATTAACTTCAGCCTAAAATAACCTGGATGAAAAACAAAGTTGCCATTGTGGATGACCCAAGATACAGGATGTTCAGCAACCAAGGGGTCTGTACGCTGGAGATTCGCAAGCCCAGCCCTTATGATGGAGGCACTTACTGCTGCAAAGCAGTCAATGACCTTGGGACAGCTGAGGTCGAATGCAAACTGGAGGTGAAAGGTATGACATCCAAGATCTTGGGTATAGAATAAATAAAAGAAAATCATTTAATTATTGACCTTTCTGCAAAATCCAAATTGTTTGCCAAAATGTTTTGTGGTGGATAAGGAAGGGGAAGAGAATTTGGGGAAAAAATGCTTTTATATCTTGCATTCAGTCTTGATTTATTTTTGAAGGTTATCTGATTTTTTAAGTAGACTATTTCTATCTCTTGCAACTAAAGAAATATTGATTATAGTGGAATGCTGGTATGTGCACAGCATGGTGAGAATAAATTAAGTCGAGAGTGTATTATTTTGGTGATGTAGTTCACCTATATAAATAGATGCAAAAGCTTATCTAATGATAGGAATTTATACTATTTTTAATTAGTTTACTATTTTGTGAAACTTTCCATACTTACGGGTAAGTTTGCTAATTTAGTGTAGAATGTTACACATGTAGAATATAGCATCCACGTATTTTAACCAGTTGCTTTTAAATCTCACTTGAGAACTTCCATTTACAGGTCTGCATTTCATTTGTAATAGTTTTCAAACAATGTAAATCTAGAAAACACATGAGAATTGATGTGGCAGAAAAGTTTCAGCATAACCTGTTTTCTTAATTGGTTTTCATATTAAATAGGATTTTTATACTAAAGTTTTATTCTTGACAATCAAAACCTACTTTGAGACACTGTGAGATAATAGGTGACATGATTCTAATGTTTTATCTCTCTTACTGTATTACATTGCCTTTCTGTGATAAAGGATGTCTTTTTGCTACCTCTTTATGATGAAATCATGATAGAAAGACAGATACCATATGGTTTCACTCACATGTGGAATCTAATAAACAAACTGAACTAACAAGTAAGACAGAGACAAACTCAAAGATGGAGGGCAGATGGCAGCTAGTGATGGGGGGAGGTGAGGTGGTGGAGAGATCGAGCAGAAATGGAAAAGAACTCACAGACGTGGACAACAGTGTGGTGACTGCTGGGGCGAGCGGGTATAAGGGGACTAAATGGTAATAGAAAAAATACAATAAATATTAAATAACAAATTAAGAAAAAAATGATGATCTAAAAGTCAGAAAGATAATCTTGTAAATATTTTTATTTAAAAAGTAAATGCTTAAGGAATTTGTGTAAAAAAAAGTTCTTTAGTCCTAAATTTAGTATAAAGAAACTTAGTGAAAAATATTTCCTTTGTAACCTTCAAAAAACAGTATTCTTTTTCTTATGATCTCTATCAGTTCTGAGGTAACATGGTATAGTAGATTCATAACTGAGTGAGAGTGAAATTTTTTTTCATTTTTTTCCTCTCAAATGTAAAATATAATACTTAGAAAATTTCAAACCTTACTCTTAAAATAGTGCTTACAAATTTAAATATTACTTTTTAGTTTTAATTAGCTTTAAATGCAGATTATGGTCACAGTTGCAAATACATCTGGTTTCTAAAGTCCTAGCCTTATGAATTCCAAGGTATCATTGGTACTCATGTTTCAGCATCCCAAAAAACAAAAACCTAGTACAACTTCTGTGTGTTTTGAAAATAACTGAATGTTGCTAATGATATAAAATGATAATTTCATAAATGGTTCAACATTTGGGGTCTTCCAAAATAGATAATAATGTCATGCACATAGATGATGTATTCTGTATAGTAATTGCATAGTGAATTATATGATAACTGAATTTAATAGTATAAATAATGTATTGTAGTACATAAGTTTATAGTAAGATATCAATTGTAATATACTATTGGTAAAGCTTTTGGTCCTAAAAGTAAAGCCAAGATTGTTTACCATCAGATTGTTATCTGATAATAGGTGACTTGAATCAAGTTAAGCTGTGAAAAATGAAGGTAAGAATGTCAATGGAGAACAAATAAATACTGGTACAAATATTCTAATTCTACAGTGATATATCAAGGAGTAATTACCCCTGGACAACCACTGTTCCTGGCGGGGCAGCAACAGGTTTTAAAAATTCATATCCCACTGGATATCTCTACTTTCTGTTCCATTCCTCTTACATGAAATCGCACTTTGCATGTAAAGCTTGACTTTCTTCATTTGCTTTTAATTACACTGTGTAGCAGCTCATGGCATACAGTGCTTATGTCATGAACAAGGAAGGCCAAATTATTCAAGGCTACTAAGTTATGTAGGAGCTGAGTTTTGTCAGAAAACAAGTACCATAGAAAAGGTTCCCACAAATAAAGCCAGAAAGCGACATTTGAAGATACCTCATTTTAGGTGTAAGATTATCAAACCTGGGAACTAGTGACATTTCTTTAATATTTAACTTTTGGTATGTAAAGAGATATGATCTTCCTTTAAGATAGTTTCCAGTGTAATTTCCTTAGATCACAGGTGGCAAACACAAGGCCCTTGGGCTGAATCCGGACCTCCACCTTGTTTTATCCAGCCCGGCACCTTGTTTCTACCCAGCGGCAGAGCCCAGCTCTTGCTTAACAGTTAAGGAGGAGTTACATTTATATAGTCCTAAAATTATATTCGGCCCTTTGAAGGCAACTGCAAAGCTGATGTGGCCCCTGGTGAAAATGAGTTTGACACCCCTACCTTAGATTCATGTTGAAATTCAAAACACTGGACCTTTTAAATTGCTAAGCTATAGGGAAAGTGTTCTGAGTGTTTTTGATATGGAGAGGTCACAATTTTAAATAGATCCAATATTTAGAAACTTTTATATGTAAGATTTTCCAATGCAAGTTTCATCAGTAGAATGTCTGCAACCCATCCATCTGTTGAACGTTTTGGATATTTTCATAGGACCAAAGTTATTTCATGTATGCACAAACTTAAAAGGAGAGAAAGTTCTAGGTCCCATTACTAAATGTAGTAAGCATTAAGTAAGTCCCATAGTACATGTATGATTCTCCCCCATTTGGTAGCGTGGATTAAGGAGTTTTGGGGGGCTGGATCTATGCCTGAGTTTACAATACTTCCTCTCTGAATTCCCAGAGGTAATGCCAGCTTTCAAAAGAGGAAAGGATTAGAGCTGTTTCTTAAAAGTTTTGCAGATTATATATAGTCATTTTCTAGCCTGCTTGTTTAAGCCATTGGTTTATTTAGATTAGTCACATATAATTATTTCAGGATACATATCATAGAATATACTAGTCTATCTACTTGATAATTTTGCCTTTTAGAATTTCAACATATATATATGTACACTAATGCTTTGTCTATCATCAATGTTTTTCTTTTGTTGAAAAACACAATATATATATGTTGTAGGGTTTTTATTTTTAAGCTAATGGTTTGGAAGCTCTTACCATAAATATTCACTGTACAATCAAATGGGCTTTGCCACCGATTTGGGCAAAGTGGTTGTGCATATTAATAAGTGTTTTACATATTAATGATCTTTTTGAAGTGACTGGATCCCTGCCCTTCATTCCATGCGCTTCTATGTTCCTACATCTTTCACATGACTAAGGATTAATGAAATCATCTCATCATAATCGCGACCATAATTTCATCCAACGAGTACTCAACTTCGGTTTTAGCACTTCATTAATGCTCACAACTTCTCTCTCTCTCTTTCTCTCTTTTCCTTAGTTGTAGCACAGTAAGGATTTTTGAATGTATATTATCATCTAAGGTAAGCTTTCATATGGTTTTGGCATATGAAGCTTATGACTGTCATAAGCCATACAAAGCTTGTGGAGTATGGCATGATTTTCATTATGTAATCCAATGAAAATAGATTTTAAAATGTCTAACTTTGTAGTTTTTATTTGTATTCCAGTATCTTGACATTAACAGCTAGTACTTATTCAGCACAACAATCTCCTATTGACAAGAAGCAAGTTGTTGAATGCACTAGAGCATGAATTAAAGCATTTAAAGTAGATGAAAATGCGTGATTCCCAAGCATCCTGACCTCTTTGCATCAAGGAATGGACATGTACATAAGTGGCATCATTTCTACCAATATGTGACTTGAAATCTTTTTTTAAAAAGGAGAATGACTTTTCCAAATTTGCATTAAAGAAGTTTTAGGAATGCTCCAATGGCATGCTGTTTTTGTCTGGACGTGAATTTATTAGCAAGTAGTTAAGTACTTCTCTAAAGGACCATGAATTGTTATGGTTTCATGGGTTCTCTCATGAAAGGTACTTTTATTTTTTTAAATGTAATTCAGAAACATGAAAGGTAAGTGTGAAATATTAGTAGGTATTTATCTGACCTTCAGAAGGTATTGGATAGGATTTACTATTTTTAACAAAATATTTCCAATTTTTTTCACTTTTGACAATGAATAAGTAGCAAAAGTTAAAGGAGTAGTCCCTTTATTCTTCTCCAATGTGCTCGAGTCAGAACTCTTTGTGCTTAATTAAAAAGAACATTAACCAACTGGAACCAACTCTTCCCATGGATTTATAACATGTATGCATTTACTCTGCCATCCGATTCGAGCACTCCAGTCATCTACAGAGAATCCCCAAACCTCTCCAAGAGCAATAAATACTTTCTAACCAGTTAGGAATTTAAACTAAGATTAAATAACAGTAGGGAACAAAGGACTTCTATGGGTCTGGCTGGAACTTGCTTTTTCTTCTAGATGTCAAGTGCTTTAAATTCTAAATGTACGAGACTCAGGAGAAGATTTCCAAGTAGGGACTGAATGAATCTTTGTAACCAACTGGAACATAATTAGTCACATTTCCAGGCAGCTAGTCCAGAAGTATTCTTTCAGTGATTTTCACATAGGTGGTTTTGACTTTTCCTTTTCCTTTTTGTCCTCCTCAGGTGGACTTTCCTTCTGCAGGCTCCTCTTGCAAGGTGTACCTCCTAACATAATTGATTCCTATTTGCGAGACTTGCAATCAAGCAATCCTGAGGAATACTAAGGGCTGGGGCACTGCCTCTGCTCCCTATTGCTTTGAAATGTGGTCGCAATGAGAAAGCATTTTCTGTTTTAACACCAGGCACCCAAGTGTGGCCTTTTTTTTTCCTCCTCATGTTGAAGAAAAAAAATATTTGCACGGATTGCTTAATTAAAATGGCAAACAAAATCCCACCTGAAGTCAGTGTTTTGATCATTATTGTCTGTGCTTTGTCACTGTACTTTACAAAGAAAACAAGTTATACAATAAGGAAAAGCAGGGAATTTTAGTTTAATTTAATAGGCTGTAAATGCTTTTTTAAATCCAGAGTAAAAAAAATGCAGTACAATGTACTATAACAGAATCTTAAAAACCCATCTTTCTTGATGTATTTTCTAAGCAGAGAAAATAACACCTCCTTAACACCAGTGGATCTGTGCCTTTTCTCATTTGAATTCACTAGAAGACTTCTGAAAGTCAAACAAGTCTTCTCAACAGAAGGGGGAATATATTCAATAAATGTTACAATAAATCTGAAGTGTTTGTGATAAAATGACACAGTATTTGTGCTTGTGTTTGGGGTTGCGTGATCAGACAGAACTTCAGACAAAAGGCGGGCTGCCAGCACGCTCCCCAACTCGGGCCTGGCCCCCAGTGTCACTGGCTTTGCATCCTGGCCCAGCTCACCAGAGGTCCTGCCAAAACAGTCACAGTGACAGAGAGCTGGTGCAGACTTCAGAGCAGCCACAGACTGAAGGACTGCTGATGGCATCCTTTCGAAAGCGAAAAGCAGAGAACCATTTGTGCAAGGCCACAGTCTCTCCAGCGGCTTCTTCCCTTTTCTTGGTGCTGCAGAGAAAGTTCCAGCTACGGGAGTGGTGCAGAAGTGTAAGGTTCCACACGGCACCTCATCTCACCTTCTCTTCTTTGTTCTTTTGGCCTTTTGTTCTGGGAGCTAAATCCATTGTGACGGTAGGGTCCTGGGACAACGTTTATAACATCTGCTCCGCTTCATTCCCATTTGAGAGCTGGGAAGTTGTGATGGTGGTCATACCCCTGGCTCGATGTGGGGTCTCCCCATTTTAATCAGAAATTCCACTTTCACAGTACTAAGATAATTTACCTAAAAGAAGACTGGATTATCTAGAGAGACTTGAAGACCATATATCTTCATTGCAAACCGTATAAGAACTCTATCTGCCACATCCAATCAGTGTGGCCCTTGCAGCCTCGTTCCTAGGTCAGAGGCCCAGTGCAGCTGAGCTGGTTGCATCATTTAAACACTCATTGACCAGTCTCACCAAGTCATGGTCATATTGCTTATGCCATTTATAAACATTGCCTAAGAGTGACTATAAAGCATAATTATAAAATATTGGTCCCTCAGTCATTACTTAAGTTCTTTAACTATATTTTGTACCAGGTAATGTTATTTTTCTACATTTTATCTCTCTCCTCATATTAAGGGCACTCCAATATGGCAAAGTTCCAACAAAGATAAAAAGTCTATTTTGAAATTACAAGGAGTGCCCTGGCTGGTGTGACTCAGTGGGTTGAATGCCAGCCTGTGAACCAAGGGGTTACCGGTTCGATTCCCATTCAGAGCACATGCCTGGGTTGCAGGCTGGGTTGCCAGTAGGGGGCACAGGAGAGGCAACCACACATTAATGTTTCTCTCCCTCTCTCCTTCCCTTCCTCTCTCTAAAAAATAAGTATATTTTTTAAAAAAACTACAAAGAGCAAAAAAATATTAGAAGCTCTCATTGCTATTAGCTCTTTACAACTTTGTGCTAGTTTTGTTTAAGTTATTGCCTGGGTTGCAGGCCAGGTCTCCCACTTGGGGGCGTGTGAGAACTGACCTCTTGCACATTGAGGTTTCTTTCCCTCTTTCCCATCCCTTCCCTTCTCTCTAAAAAAAAAATAATAATATTTTTAAAAAAGCTTAATGAATGTTTTCATGTAAATCAATAGCGAAATGGAGGAAAGCCACTAGTTCCAAAAAACACTGAAACAAGGATATGTGTCCTTAACCACTCACTCTTAAGTTGAATTCTGAAACATTCTATTAAGAGCAACAAGTGACTTACCGAATGTCTGATGTGTGTATGGCCTGTGATGGATTTGGCTAGGAACCCAGTGATGAATAAGCCACTTCATGCCTTTAAGGCAATTTATGATGCGTAAGAGTGCATGCAGGTGTACGAAAGCACTATAAGATTTCAGAAGCTGAATAATGTGGTTTATTATACACGTATGCATCACACTAGAATGTAGTATACGACATGCCACATGACTTTATTATTGTAAATCAAATTAAATATGACTCTGAGCCCCCAGTTAAACAGGGTAATTGAGAAATTCTCTCTGTCCTGTTTGGAAGGTCCTATCTCAAGTCCTGGGCCAACGAGAATCTTTCCTGGTAGAAGAAAAGTCTCTGTATTTCAGTCTCCACTGGTGGCTGCAGAAACGCCTCTGGTCCGACCCAACATCATGCACCCAACTTGCTAGACAAGTGTGGGAACACTGGACAGTTCTACCACTCAGTACCAGCCCTGGACCTGGGCAAGAGGGGCTGCTGCAATTTCAACAACTTCATTACAGCCCTTCTCTGGCCACATTTCACTGCATGAGACAGGGAGGCCATAGAACCAAGGGGGTGTGCCTACTTGGAACATGTGCCATACCACTCCTTCTTATAGATTATACCTACGCTCACTGTTAGGGCTTTAGTGGGCATTTTCTCTGGGTTTAAGCCCCTACGGAAGAATTGTGTGATCAGTACATGTACCCTGAGGCCCAAGGGGTAGTCTAAAGTCACCTGTTTGCCAGGAGGTTGAGGTGTGCAGATGTGATCAGAGCTTGTGCATAAGACTTGTGCTTGGGGCATCGCATGTGTGTGCCTGAGACCACTCCTGGTGTGCTGGAAGAATGAGCTGGGATGTCCAGAGACTACTGGTAGGCCACCATACAAGGTCTGTCCACAAGGTATCCAGCCATGTAATATGAAAAATAGAGACATTTATTGAAGAAGATACAAGGAACATGGTACTTAGGACAATGACTCCTCAGTCCCCTTCAACATAGGTACCTTGGGACCTCACACAGTTCTCCCAATGTCACATTTTCCTGAATCTCATTGACCATTGAAGTATCTTCCCTTACAAAGGTGATTTTAATTTTGGGAAAAGCCAGAAGTTGCAGGGTGCCAAATCTGGGCTGTAGAAGGCTGAATCACCTGGGTGATTTGACGTATTGCCAAAAAACTCTTCATGAGATGTAATGCCTGAGTGGGTATGTTGTTGTGATGAAGCGGACAATCACCAGTTGCCCACAGCTTCGACCTTCTGAATCATCCAAACAGTTTCCATGGAGGAATGTTCAAGCTTCACACAAAATCTGCTGCTCTACAGGCTCAGTCATTGTGAATGCGAAGGCCACACAGTTCACAACCTCACTCAACAGCGTCTATTGCCCCCACTGACTACTAGTAAAGTCATCACTGTTCGCCCATGTGCATTCCAACCTACTCTCCTTGGCTGCCAGGTTACATCAATATCATGCAAACAAACCATTCTCCTTCCATTAACAATAGTTGGACTTTTTCCAGACAGACCTCATATTCTGGCAAGTACTTCTGAAGAATCTGATAATTCTACATTCAAACTGGGCCTCCCAAGTCATTATGAGGGTATCCTCATGAAGGTTACAGGATACAATTATTTCCTTAAACATCTGTTAGCTTGATTTATAACTCCTAAATATTTATGTATATGAGTTATAAAAGTCGAGGTCAGCCAGCCCCCGACCATCTCTGTTCCCTTTCTTGTGTCCTTCCCTCTTCTCCACCATCCAATATCTCTCTCACTTCTCCACCACCATCACTTCCCCCTCCGCACTCACCACACTCAGATCTAACCCTTTAACTCCGCCTCACTCAAGTTCCCGTGAATGGAATTCTAGAAATGTAAGCTTGGCCTTTGGAGTAGAATAAAAAATAATATACCAGACAGTATTGCCAATTGTCCCTATAATAGTCATTGATTCTAAATTGGACTCTCTACATTTTTTAAATTTTCTTATTTTAGCCAGACCATTGTATCATCGTGCACTGAAGATTCAGGTTATTGCTACATATAGATATCTATAAAGTCCTTTGTTTATACTTGGATAACTTGGAATGGCCTAGAGAAACAAGCCCATTGATGGAACGACCAGTTCCCCAGCTGTCATCACTCCTTAAAGACACATGATGTGCTCTCTCTGACCCCAAATGCACTGACCGGCGCAATCTCTGGCCTCGCCGAATATTTTTCTATCTGGAGTAGATTACTGGGAACAAGATACCAGGAAGTCAGCAAGGCAGTTTAACACTCCCAAAGGGGTTACTCGGAGTGTGGCTTGGGGCACTGGCTGACTCAAGTCACCACAGGTAAAAAACCTTGCACTCTAGTGTATAATCGATTATAACCTCTTTTCCTCCCAAGCAATAGCTTTAGAAAAAATGTTTTCTGTTCTTTGCAGATAAGCACTTACACAGCTATCCACAGAAAGTGATTCCCTCCCCTTCCTATTCTACTCACCTTTATCCTAGTCTTGGAGATTAAGAAAACGTCTTAAAGACACTATACACCAATTTGGCTTAAGTTTTTTTAAGTCAATAAAAAAAAGAAGAAGAAGAAGAAGAAGAAGAAGAAATAACCAGGGATTACTAGCTATGCTGTGGCAAGGAAAAGCAGCCTCATTCAGATTTTGTAAGGCATCCATCCTTCTTGTATGACTGGGACAAAGGGTAATTGGAAAGGAGCCACATTGCAAAATAAATCAAAGCTGGGTTAAAGTCATGTGTCCATTTGGAAAATTCCAGACACGAGAGAGCCAAATAATGTATCCCCTGCACGCTATAGTATAAAGTGCCATTGGGCTGTTCATCCGAGGCCCCCTCCTTGAGTGTCCACTGGAGGGTTGTTGTAAATCTAATTCCAAGTCCTGCACTGGGAGATTCCACTGAGCTGGAGGCAGGCTGGGTAATCGAGGAGGCTGCTGAGAAAAGGCAGAGCCTGCCTGTACAGGGTTATTTTCATGCACTTCTTAACAGTTCATGTTAGGGTTCGATAAACACTAGCTAGCAGTAGAAGCAGGAGTTTGTTGGTGAGATAAGTTGTTCTCTGGGTCCTTTCATGATTATCAAGTCTTCATAGTGGCAAGCAGGGACTCTGACCCAGAGTTGGCCTTTAGTAGCTCTACTCCCTGAAGAAGTGAACCAAAACTGATGGAAAAATAGGGAGGACGTGGCAGGAAGGGGCTCTATGAAGGCCAAGATCAAGCAGAAGGGAGAAAAGGAGGACTAACACAATTGTTTGTCTAGAGGAAAGGGCAATCAAGAGCAGCGAGGCAGAAAGGAAGCCAGAAATAACCTCACCAGACAAGGAACTAAAGAAAGAGGAAACAGCAATGAGAAAATCAACAATAAAAAGAAAAGAGCAGTTACTCACGTGCTTTACAGGTATTATCTCAGTCCCGGTTTCTCCATCCTGTTCACCACCACTGCATTCCTACTGGCAGAAGAAAGGAAACCTGGGTCAGGAGAGAGAGCATCGCCTGTAGCCACTGCCACAACTCCTTATATTCATTAAATTTATCCTCATCTTGTTTTCTTCTCCATAATATACATGTTTATTGAATAGAAAACATTTCTTTTTCCTTCCCGGATCTTCAAACAGATGTTGTTCCAAGCATATTGTCAGGAGCTAAAAGAATTCCAGTCTGGGAGGCACACAGCCAACACCTTCACCAAAGACCAAAAAGTAGATCTTAATTCCACTGGATTCATGATGTAATTGATTAAAAGATATATTAAAAGTGCATATAAGATCTAAAATAAAAATATAATATATAGTAGAGTATAAAAATAGATCTCAGCCCTGGCTGGTGTAGCTCAGTGGATTGAGCGTGGGCTGCGAACCAGGCATCGCAGGTTCAATTCCCAGTCAGGGCACATGCCTGGGTTGCAGGCCATGTCTCCAAGCAACCGCACATTGATGTTTCTCTCTCTCTCTCCCCCTCCCTTCCCTCTCTAAGAATAAATAAATAAAATCTTTAAAAAAAATAGATCTCAAACATTATCTATCTATCCACCCATTCTTTGTTCTGGAAAGAGCAAGGCAAACAATATTGAGTCATGCTGGTCTCTCTCATCCCTCAATTTCCATGAGTCCTTTCTCTCTTCTTTCTGGCCCATCCTCCTCCACCTGGAGCTCAAGGGGCTTGCTCAGAGTGGTACCTGCGCCCTAGTCTTTTAACACTGTGTGCTTCAGTTCCCTGACACTCAAAACTGCGGTCTGATGGCCAGGAGAATCACCGGGGAGCTTGTTAGGAATGAGAACGTTAAGCCCCACTCTCACTCTCCAGATCCACTAACACAGACCCCGCACTGTAACGGGATCTCCAGTGGTTCATGTGCTCATTCATGTTGGAGAGTTGCAGCTCCAGCCTTCTCTCTAGTTTCTTTTCTAAAAATTTGTATTGTTATTCTACTACAGTTGTCCCAACTTTTCCCTCTTTACCCTCCTCTGCCCAGCCCACCACCCCCTCCCACAGTCAATCCCCACACTGCTAAGTCTATGGGTCATTCTTACATGTTCTTTGACTGGTCCCGTCCCTTTCTTTCCACTCTTATTCTCCTCCTCGCTCCCCTCTGCTCACTGTCAATCTGTTCCATGTTCCCATGCCTCTGCTTCTATTTTGCTCATAAGTTTATTTTGTTCATTAGATTCCTCTCATAGGTGAGATCATATGGTATTTGTGTTTCACTGACTGGCTTATTTCACTTAGCATAATAGTTTCTCGTGTGGATAATTATACGGGGTCACTCTCTCTCAGCTGTCCCAAAGGAAAGGCATTCTGGTAAAAATATCCCTCTTACATCCTTGCTAGCACTTGTCATCTCTTGTCTTTTTGATCATGGCCACTCCGACAGGTGTGAGGTGGCATCTCATTGTGGTTTTGATTTGCATTTCCCTAATAATTAGTGATGTTGAATACATTTTCATGTGCCTGTTAGTCATCTCTATGTCTTCCTTGGAAAAGTGTTTATTTAGATTCTCTGCCCATTTTTAAAACCAGGTTGTTGTTGTTGTTTTTTTCATTGTTGAGTTGCATGAACTCTTTATAAATTTTGGATGTTAATTACTCATCAGACATGTCATTTGCAAATGTCTTCTCCCTTTTGGTTGGTTGCCTTTTTCTTTTGTTGATGGTTTTCTTTGCTGTGCAGAAGTATTTTTAGTTAGATTTTGGGGAGGATGTGAAGAAAAGGGAACCCTCATACACTGTGGGATTGTGAATTGGTGCAGCCACTATGGAAAACAGTATGGAGGATCCTCAAAAAAATTGAGAATTGACCTAGCAATTCCTTTTCCAAAGGAAAGGAATATGGACTATTCCTTTGAGCATTTATCCAAAGAATATGGAAACACTAATTCAAAAAGGTATCTGCACCCCTATGTTCATTGCCGCATTATTCATAGTAGCCAAGATACTGAAACAACCTAAGAGTCCATCAACAGATAATTGATAAAGAAAACATGGTGTATATATACAATGAAATACGACTAGGCCATAAAAAAGATGAAATATTGTCTTTTACAACAACATGGACAGACCTTGAAGGTGTTATGCTAAGATGGAAAAGGACAAAAACCATATGCTTTCAGTCATATGTGGAATAAAAGCAAAAAGAAACTAACAAAACAAAAACTGTAATATAGTTAACTTTACTAACCTGGAAAAGGCTTTTTTCTTGGATTATTAATGGTACTGATAAATTAAAAAGCAGGGAAGTCCAAGTTCACTGTCCATAAAAACAACGTCGTTAAAGGTGGGTCTTGGTCACTGATTCCTTTCCTGAGTTTTCATCATCATTTTTCACATTAAAGATTGGGGGACGCATACTCAACGAACAGTTCGGCCTGCAGACACCCTCATATGGCTCTAAGGCAGGAGCTGCCAAACATTTTCCTGTAAAGGGCCAGACAGTAAATTTTCCAGGCTTTGCAGACCATGTGGTCTCTGCCACAACCACTAAACGTCACTCTTGGAGCACAAGAGCAGCTGAAAACAACATGCAAAGCCTAATCATGGCTATATTCATGGCACTGAAATGTGAATTCCATACAGTTTCGTGGCACAAAAAAAAATTCTTGATTTTTTTTTCTCCATCATTAAAAAATGTAAAAATCAGACTTAGCCCGTGGGCTATGTGAAAACATGGTGGGCTGACCCATCTCAGGACAAACCTTATCTGTTGATAGACACGTCCCAGTACAACAGCCTTGAGCTCGTTCTGTGCCTTAGAAAAGTACACATAGGCCAAAACCATGAAATGGAAACAAAAGTCAAGCGGCAGGCTTATCTCAATATAATGTGCTTGTGACGGGGCGCCCCCTGTCTAATTGGGTGCATTGTGAAGTAAAGGCCGGGGAACTATCCCATGTGCAGCAAGTGTGCTGCTCCCCACCTGCAGTGGGGGGACACCGCCCAGATCCCCGTCCTCTAGTCCCACGGAAGGGTGTGTGTAAAATCATCCATCGTTATTGGTATTGTGGTAGGCAGTCGGAGGGGCATGAGCACAGCAGGACAATAGGCCAAGTATGGAATGCCACTAGGGGGGAATGTCACCAGGGCAGAAAGCCTCAGGGGCCTAGCAACTAACAAAACTGGGAAAACAAGGACTTTACCCACAGGGTAACCTTTCCTACCCTGGCATATCACTGGTTCTGCAGTCTAAACCCTCTGAACTTTCATATCTCTGGTCACATGGTTCCCTCTGCCCCAAACCTTTCCTTGCCTGGCAAGTTGCTAGTCATGAGGGTTTGATCCACCTTAGAAGGGAAATAATCAAGGGGCCCAGAGAATAGCCCTCAATCATTAATCCCCCAGGAAAATGAGGTTTTCACCTGCACCAAAGGCATCTAGGCCTCAGTTGTGTTTCAGCTCCAGGCCCAGAAAAGCAGCAAAAGCAGGCAAGCCACGAGATGGCTGACATCAGGACCTGCTGCATGAACTATGTCCCCCTGCCCTGGTGCCAACCAGTCAGTGGAGCCCATGACCCTGTAAGGACACACCTGGAGAGCTGATGAATATTTTAAGATCCTCCCCTGAAACTCTCCTAAAATTCCCACCAGATGGAAGGGTGCATTACCTCCCCTCCTCCTGGGCAACATCTGAGACTTTACCTTACCCCTTCTCTTTCCCACCGCCCCCACTTCCACCACCCCGTGGTTACCTTCACCCTTCTCTCTCCTGGGCTCCAAGGCCCCTTCTTTTCCCTCTGTAACTTGTTTCCTTAGCCCATTTCTTCTAACCCTCACTTCTTCTACCTCTGTGACTTTCTAAACAAACTTTCTCTCACAGTTGTGAGTCTTGACTCTGAATTCTTTCTTAGCCAGAACTCAAGTAGGAGGCTGCTGAGCCAAGGTCCCGTTTGCCTTCACTGGTCTAACACCTGGTGCCATTTTCGCCACTGCCAACAGTATCACATGCTCTGCGAATCGGGTGTTTGGATTTCAAGCATTCAGCCCCTTTGTTAGACAGTGTTTCCAAGTCCTGATTTTTAGTTCCAACACCTTGGTCTCTGACCCCTGAACTCCCAGAAAGTGTTCTCCAAAATGAATACACAGCAAGGGCCCCTATCTTGGGGGTTTGCAGGAAGAATTTTGATTGTGGGTTTATCAAACAGGACCTCTCTTCAGACAAACAGATGGGGCCATCATACTGGTGGCCTGAGACCCCCAGCTCTGCAGGAAGCTTCATGGTCCTGCAGTGTAGCTAGCCAAAGGCCAGAGCACACGCACACTGGGAGAACGGGGTTGTGCACTGATCGCAAGTTAGGAACCAGCCAGCTTCCTAACTGTCCAGCCAGCAACTTCCCTCGGGGAACGTTAGCAGCGGGAGTTCTTCTCCCGGAAGAAGAACTGGGCCTTAGAGACATGTGCATCAAGCCCGTGGGGAGGTCAGGGTCCTTGACGCGCCAATGATAAAGTTACTGTTGGCGGGCCCTAATGGTGACCTGACGGCCAGTGGGAGCCCAGACAACCCTCCCAGACACCTCGCCGGACCCTCTCCCACCCCTCTGGCTCCCCTCTGGCTCCCCGCCCCCTCCTGCGGCCTGGCCGACCAGGGCGGCGGGGTCTGACCTCGACCTCTGCGGGCCGAAAGGGTTCCACCCAGCGGCAGCCGCAGCGCAGCCCGGGCCTGCGAGCCCCTCCCTCCGCTTGTCCCCGCCAGGCGCCCGGGGCGGGCTGCGCTCGCTCGCAGCCGAGGGCCGGCAGGCGGCCATGGCGGCGGGCGCCGGGTCCAGGCCGGCGCCGCGCTGGCTGAAGGCGCTGGCGGAGCCGCTGAGCGCGGCGCAGCTGCGGCGCCTGGAGGAACACCGCTACAGCGCCGCGGGCGTCTCGGTGCTCGAGCCACCACTGCAGCTCTACTGGACCTGGCTGCTCCAGTGGATCCCGCTCTGGGTCGCCCCCAACTCCATCACCCTCCTGGGCCTCGCCATCAACCTGCTCACCACACTCGTGCTCATCTCCTACTGCCCCACGGCCACGGAGGAGGTAGGGCGCGCCGCCCCCCCGTCCCCCCGCCCCCGCCTCGGCGGCGGAAGGACTCCAACTGCTGTCCGCAGGAGTCCCTCGACCCCCGCTGAGCACCACCCCAGCTGCTGCGGCACCCGGGGAGCGGGGAGGCCCCCGCGTGGCTGACCTCCTGGGGCGGTGGAGGGGCGGACACCGCCTCTACCCCCGCGCCGCGTCCGCCCCGAATCAACCCCGTGCCGCCAGGAGGTTAGGCTGTCACGCAGCTACCCCAGTCCCGTGTTCACTCTGAGCCACCCTTCCCCGTCCCCCATAGCGGCGGAGGGGCTGTCAAGGTCATTGCAAGCTGGGGGCCTGCTGCCTGGCCTCCACCTCATCTGAAGCCAAGCTGTGGGATGGATGAGCAGAGGGTTACTTTACACTCACAGGGGACTGAACACCCCTGTCATGCTCCTGCCTGACAGCAGGGCTTGTGGTCAAGTTGGGCAAGTCCCAGATGCCCTTTGGACACTCAGAATCATCTGCTTCCCAAGGTTGTGCTAGTGATCCTGACATTACCGGTAGCACTTACCACTGATCAAAGAGAAGTTTATTCTTTTAAGAGATAACCACTTCCTTTTTTTTATTTCATGAAACAGAAACTAAGGTATTAGCAAGGTGATAATCGTTATCATCACGACCCAGGATCATAAAAGCCAACAGATTTTATTAGCAATGAATCTTTGACCTATGTCCCAAATAAGAAGAGTAAATAATGTGGGCTTTGGACAACTGTTTACCAGAAGCACCCCTTGAGCTGAATGTGGCAGGTTTTGGAGGCAGAGGCGTCTCCTTGTATCTATAGCTTTTTTTTTTTTTTAATTTTAATGATTGTTCAAGTACAGTTTTCTCCCCTGTATCTATAGCTTTTTAGAGTGCAAGGATAAATGTTACATTGCACGTTCTGTGACACTGCTTTCTGATCTTTGCCCTCCAAATAGTGAACTCCCTTTATACTCATATTTGAGTGTAGGTCCTTTGGGGAACTAATGCGATTTGAGATTGGATAACAAGAATCCAGTGGAAATATCTCATGTCCTCCATATATGCAGCCCTTTTTTTAAAATAACAGCGCCTAATTTTAAACAGATCTTGCCAGTCTATGGTTATGTTCATTATAGATGATTTCTTGGCAGACATTGCTATTGTTACTCATTTCCATATTGTTTCAAAAGAGTAAGTTGGTTTAGTTTTGTCTAGAAAGAGCGCTGGATTGGAGTTGGAAGACTCAGGTTCTAATGGAGCTGCACCACAGGGAGAATGGCTGGTCCGTTCTCCCAGGTGTGAGACAGAAAATCTAACCTGCCAAACCAATTTCACAGGGCTGCAGTGAGGACCAAATGATTTATCACATGCAGATTAATGTAAAAAGTTATAACTTGCACAATAAATTAAAAAACGTTACTGTTATTAAAAATGTCCTGAAAATAAGTAACAAAATTTACTTTTTCTTGGGTCCAGATTTGGCTAACAGTATTTGGATGTTTTCGCCAGTTAGATTGTGAACTTTTCAGTATTCTTAATTTATTATTAATTTAAGAACCACTTGTTGAGCACTTCCTAAGAGCAGAGCATACAAACAAGTCTAAGAGATTCTGTTTAGGGATGTAATTGGGGTGGTTTGTAAAGGAAGAGGTCAAATTATGATTAATTTTTAGCCTCCCATTTTTAAAAGGGGGACGTGTTTCAAAAAAAATCAGAATGATCCAAAAATGGGAAGGGGGAGTAAAGGTTAAAATAACAAGATGAAACTGAGAAGTATTTCTAAAGTATATGTCATTAGAGCCTGCACATGCCTCGAAGTGGCTGCCCAGCGAGGAGATACACCATTGCAGGATTCACATTGTTGGATAATTCCAGCAACAGCATGGAAGGAACATGCTGTTTTGCTCTCAGGTCACAGGGCTGGTAAATGACGGGACCAGGCAAGATTCAGATCTACGTCGGTCTGACCCCAAAGTTTATATGTTTTTACATAAACTACCACCTGCTTGTCTGGAGGTAAGTGACTCCAGAGTGGAGTTAAGTGGTTAAGTGACTTTAACCTGGCTTGGAACTTGTTTTTTGATTCTTAGACTTAAGAATTCTTCGTGCTTTTTCAGACTTGACAGGTTGCATCCATAAAGGGTCAGAAAAAATACATAAAGTTTTAAGGTTGGGCTTGTCTGCCTATATAGGATATAATCCCACCCACAGAGGATTACGTGTATATAATGCAAACTGCATATCTATAGTAATAATATTTGATCTATTTTTTTAACTATTGTGTTAATTTCTAGGACATGACTGGGGATGAAGGAAAATTAATAGAAAAAAGTTAAGAAGTGATTTATATTTAGATTCTACAACAGTGCTCTGAATTGCATTTCATACCACATTTTTGTTAAGGAACTTTTCACTCCAGCCAAATAGAACTGCTTAGGATTTCTTTCCTTGCCCCTCTCTTTTCTCCTTTGTCTCCCGTATTCCTACCCCATTTCTATCTTTTCTGATCTTTTTTAAAAAGGTATTATTTGTTTATTTTTAGAGAGGGGGAAGGGAAGGAGAAAGAGAGGGAGAGAAACATCAGTGTGTGATTGTCTCTTATGTGCCTCCTACTGGGACCTGGCCAGCAACCCAGGCCTGTGTCCTGACTGGGAATCGAACCAGCGACCCTTTGGTTTGAAGCCCACGCTCCATCCACTGAACTACACCAGCAAGGTCCCATTTTCCTCTTTCAATGTGTGGTTCTAACACTACCTCCTGATGAAATATTTCTTCCTTCTCCATAGTCAAATCAACCATTTAATGCTCCAAATTCCAACAATAACAATAATAACTAAGGCTTACCAAGTATTGATTCTGAACTTGGCATTATTTTAAGCTGTGTTTTTGTCTATTATATCATTTAATCCTCTCAAGGACTTTATGAAAAGGTACTATTATTATCCCCATTTCGTGGATGAGAAAACTGAAGAAAAATTAACCTCTTCCATGGTATACAGCTTTGAGTGGAGACCAGGACCAGGATTTCAAACCAGAAAGCCATGCTTTTACCTCGGGACTTTGTAGTCCACCTGTGGAACTTCTCCATTTCGGTTATGTGTGTCTCTACTGATCAAGGCCACCTGCCAGATTTTACCTTCAGACAGCTCTTGCTCATTTGGACATTCTCCGCAGTGCGATGCCTTCTATAAAGCAGGGGCTTGGTAAATATTTGCTGAATTATTGACTCATGGATGAAATGACCAAATGGAATCGGGAGATCATGTTGTTTCACCCTGACTCAGTTTTAGTGGGTTTTAGATTAAATACTTATCCGTTCTTTGACCTGGGTAATTTCAACAAGAGTATGCAAGAGTTGGGGCGAATAGAGAAAACAAGAACTGAATTGCCTCCTCCTTTCCTTGATGAAACCTTCCTGTTTGAATACTGTTCTGCCCTTGGCCTCCATTCCTTAGCTGCCTGATCCTCAAGCAGAATCACAGACTCCTATGGTGTGAAGGACCTTAGGGCTTACTGACTTTAATTCCTACATTTGTATATGGCAAACTCAGTGATTTGAATCTGGAATCTACTTCTTTAAGCCCCAGCCTAGTAGCATATATCTACCACAAAATTCTCGTCACCTGTTTTTGACTGGTATGAACTGTAGCTCTGTTTTTTTAAGTTTATTTGAGTAACTGTTTTTACTCTGCCTTTTTGGTCTGTGTATATAAATCCATGTTATATCTCCGTTAAGAGTATGTTTATGGCATACAGGTGCCTAGTATAGAGCTAGGTCAAAGACCATTGAATAATTTCTTTTGTTTATGACAAAAAGTTGAAACAAAAAGCCAAGTATATCTGAACAACTCAGAAAGACCTTAAGAAATACTTTATTCTCTGTCTTAATAATTCAGGTTATAGTTGCCTGTGCACTATAGTTATTTCTTGGAGGAATAATAAGAAAAAGCAATAGTCTATAGATTCCTACTCAATTTTTTTTACAGGTTTAATTTCTTTGAAATCTAGTATATTCCTTTTTTATCACCTACCTTTCTCTATTTTTTCTTAACCAGCTCAATAACTTAACAAGCATCAGTTATCAAGGCAGGACTCTTATAAGGGATCGGCCTCTCTAAAACAAAATACGAACTCCAAACTTTTATCAGGTGTAGGTTCTACCAGCAGGGCAGGGACTTGAGTGAGACATGCAGACATTCAGGCCTCAGAATTTAAGCAGGCAGGAGCGTGACCCTGAGGATAGATGCATCCTTCAGTTCTGCAGCCAAGGTGCAGCACCCTAGTCCCAGCCCTCTGTGGAAGGAGCTTCGCTGTGGGGTTTTTCCCTTTGACCCCTGTGGCTTTTCTATACATGATTCCCAGGGACTGAACTGTTTTTCCTTTAGAATTCTGGTTCAAGTTTGGATAAAACATGGCATTGTGGTGTACAGAAAGAGCTTTAAATTCTACTCCTGGTATATTTGACCTGCGTATAGGGCTCTGGCCATGTGGGGTTTGCGATGTTAAAAAACAGATGTTGGAGCACCCAGTACAGCTGACACTGATGATGGATCTGGCCCGGGGAGTTCCCTTCATGCTCCTTTTCCTTCCTGTTCCTCTTAGCACAACAGAGCCTGGCATTTTCAAGGAGAACTCTAGTGAGTACTAGAAATGTTTTTTGTTTGTTTTAAAAAAGGACTATTCACTCAAAATATAACAAGAAAGAAGCCTACCTTTCAAAGTACCGATTTCTGATGTCATGAGAAAGCCCCATAGCCCTGCGGTGGTTAAACTGCATTTGTGGACAGGTTTCCTTCCCCAACCTTGTAACCTGCCCCATTTCCTGAAAATGGGTGTGCTCTTTTCAAACGCTGGCCCCTAACCAGAGCTGGGGCCAAAGGTCCCTGTTGGAACCATTCAGTCCCCAGGGCCCTTCCTAAATGGCCTGAGAACAGCCTTACCCTTCCTGACACCAAGGCCCCTGGAGGCTTGCAGGCGTCCTGTGGGAGCCTCCCTCTGTAAACAAGGCAGTTCTCCATCCTGCACAGGTGGATGAACATCTGAACTGTATCACAGGCACGCAGTGTGGGTTACGCCAGTGTCAGATTCACAGTCTTTAGAAACTCCGTGGATTTTCTCTTTAAAAGAATCACTAGAATGACTCCACTAAGTACAACACCACACCAAGATTACAAATTTTTTTTAACATATGCAGGGTCTGTCTTAACAATTTTCTTTCTTCCTACGTGTTATAAATGCAGTTTCTATTTTTATGGAGAGAGAGTAGTCAGTTGATGTTTGGATCTTGAAGTGTCCCCTTACCAGCTGACCCAGTAGTTACTGGTTATATAATATCTTTTGCTTATGTGTCAAATCATACCCAAGATTATGTATAGCCAAGAGGTCTTTCTTAAATATAAAAATTTATATAAATGGGCATTGTATAGCTTCAGTATTTCCTAAGTTTTAATTTGGGAAGATTTTTGCTTTTGTGTATTACCTATATTATTTTTTAACTATTTTTCTTTCATCAACTTTTTTAAAGACTCAGACTTATTCTAAACCTTTTAATAACTATATTAAATTTTTCCAAAATATATTAGTTGGCCAAGAAGTCCATATGTTTTTTTTTCTGTAAAATAAAAGACACATTTTTCATTTTCACCAATAACTTCATTGATTTGGATATTTTGAGTATGTTGGCTGTCTCCCACATGGTGTAACATTAATTGTCTTCAATTAATGTCTCGATTTGATCACTCTCAACTTCAGCTGGTCTACCTGACCGTGGAGCATCGTCCAGCGAGAAATCTCCAGCACGAAACTTTACAAACCATTTTTGACACGTTCGATCAGTCACAACACCTTCTCCATACACTGCACAAATTCTTTGTTTTTGCATTTCAGTTGCATTTCTACTTTTCTTGAAATAATAATGCATAATATGCCAAAAATATTGCATATTTTCTTTCATCTTCAGTATTGAAATGACTACACAAAAATTCACCAATTTTGATTTTTTAAAATGCATGCTCGATAGGAGAGCTGTCACAACACAGTCTCACAAAATTGTTTAGAATGAAGTGAAACACAACTAAGCATTACTGGAGCCATCTTATAGAAAAAAACAAATGCAGTTTTTGGCCAACCCAATACTAGAATAGATATTAAAATGAACAGTTTACTTATGAAGCACCTAAAATTATCATATGTAGTATCAGTAATAACAGTTACAGTAGTTAAAATTTACTGAGCTCAGTCCATATGCCACGTACTGTTTTCTAAGCCCTTTACATGTAATAATTTATATAATTCTCACAATGAGACATGAACAGTGATTATTCCCATTTTTCATCAAGGAAGATTGAGGCCCAGAGAGGTTAAGTAACTCAACCAGTTCACTCAGCTTGTAATGGCAAAGCAGGGATCTGAGTGCAGGAATGAGTCCAGAGTCCACATTCCTAGCTGTTCTGCAAGAAGAACCTGGGGCATGTATTTCTTCCCTTTGCAAACCATTTTACCTGATAGGTTACCAAGTAACTTTTACCACTAGGAAATATTTAGATCATCGGTTGATTTTAATTATCTAGTTATTTAGCTCTTATGGTTTGTACAGCAGATTTGAAAAACAGCATGTCGCATGTCCTTGAAGGGATTATGTTCTAAAACTAATAGGGGCCCCAGAGACTATCTAGTCTAGCATTTTTATTTACAGAAAACCTAAAAATGGGTTCCAGAAAATTCATTTTTCTTTCCAGGTCCAAAACTTTAAGTGAAGTTTGTCCAGTGAGCAGAGATGCGCTCACTAATTACTTTCTAACTCTTTTTTTTTCCTTTTCCTGGTACATGTGCTCAAACACATGGGCAGGGTCTGGCACAAATAACACTTTTTTATTACAGAATCTTTTATTACAAAATCATAAGCATGTAATTCTGTAACATAACAATATATCACACTCATGCACACCATATGACACTTTAGGTGTGAAATGTTCGAATTAAAACCATAAATTATTGCACCCATATTATTACCCTATCAACCACACTCAAGCAGGCGTTACTTCTGCCGGACCCTGTGTAAAAAGAGGCATGATATCCAGCATGATTAATTGATATATGAGTGTTCTTTCTGATTCAGGGATATTTTTAACAACAGTTGCCATAAGTTCTGATTCAGACCTCTGATTTCTCTAATTCTATAATGAATAATTCCATCCTATAATTCAAGTAACTAGAAAAAAGTAAAATTTCTCAAATACTTTTAAACAGCTGTTTTTCAGTAGTGTAGCTGAAGTCATTTAAATTTATGTTTGGTTTTCTTAATGACTAAGTGTTATGATTGAGCCTTAAAATTATCTTGTTTTCTAGAGTAAACTTAATCTTTCATGAAGTCAGGTAAGATTCATCATTAGTGAAGTTGTTTCTTAAATTGTGACATGATTAAATACCATGCAATCATTTCAAAGAATGATATAGATTTGTATGTTTGATTTGGAAAGATTTCTAATATACTGTTAAATTATCATCTTAAAGAATACATTAGATATGAAAATTATATAATCTAAAACTTTAAATATTAGGAATCTAATATTACCTGAAGTTCTACTTTTTGTAATACTTCCTTCTATAGAAGTATTCTGATATATTGCTCATGACTTTATAATTCATAATCCAAGCCCGACTTGACAATACTTCACATCTGAAATTTTCGAAAATAAGTTTCACACAAAAACTGGAATTGAGGTGGAGTGGCTCTGTCCACTCTGCTGCCTCCTGGGAGTTTCTTCTGTAATTACACCCTTTAAAAAGATTTTTTTTTAAATTTTTAAACAATGTATTTGTTTTAGAGAGAGGGGAAGGGAGAGAGAAAGAGGGAGAGAAACATCAATTGCTTGCCTCTCCCATGCACCGCCCCAAGCCCCAACTGGGGATGGAACCTGCAGCCTCAAGGCATGTGCCCTAATGGAACAGGTGACCTTCTGCTTTGTGGCCAACACCAACCAACTGAGCCACACTGGTAATTACACCCTTTGAAGGAGACCCCTGGAGGAAGGGTTCTGCTGGGCCTGACCAAGTGGATCTCCAACCTGAGGCCATTTTTGCAGAGATAACAGGGTAGAAAAGAAGTTGAAAATTTGTAAACTATTTAATAGCTTCCAGGGGAGAATCGAGGTGATGACCTCAGAGAAAAGAGGAGTGAGGTTAGTCTCTTAAGGCCTTGGCAAGGCTGTTATAGGAATGAATTGGGTACAGGCAGATCAAGTGGTCCTTTCTGTTTTGTTTCGTTTTGTTTTTTCCCCAAAACAACAGCAGTTTATTCTTTCCCAGTTCTGGAGGCCAGACGTCCGAAATCGTGGTGTCAGCAAGGCTTCACTCCCTCTGGAGGCTCTGAGAGGAATCCATTCCTCATCTCTTCTGTTGGTTGTTGGGTATTGGTTGCCTTTCTGGGTTTCATCCATTTCTTGTGGCTCACTGCACTTGAAATCATCTTGTGTGAGCAGGAAAGTGCTTCTCAGCAGGTGTGAAGGAATAGGTAGTCGGGGACTAGGCCAGGTGAGAAGACCCAGGCTGTACAGCCGGCGGCACATTAGATCTCATACCATGTTGTAGGGCAGGCGCAAAGACCTGGGTTGATTCCTGGACCCAGCTGGCTGCTTGGTTTAATGTGACTTTATCACCATTCCCTAAGTTTCACTTTTATCTTTAATAAAAAGAACATGGTAACTGCCCTGTCTCTATGGATTGCCTTGATATTTTGTAAAATAATGCATTTTTTTTTATAATGCCCTTCGTTGTGTAAGAAATGTTATCACCATTCCAATCGTATCTCTCCTAATTAATTACCTGTGGGTCCTCTGTCACTGACTCATAAGTAAACCTTTCTCTTTCAGGCCTCTGCCTTGGTTTATGCATAGATCTCTTCCCTCTTTTCCCTGTTTAAATTTTCCCTTCCTCTCTTTACCTACTTAAACTCTAAATGTAACTCCTCTGGTAGCCGAGGGAAGTGGTTGTGAACTACTGGTCTTCAGTAATTTCTGATGTACTTTGGTGGGTTTTTAAAAAGTATTCTGCCTGGGATTTATTGAGCTTCTTGGATATATGAGTTTATAGATTTCAGCAAATTTGGAAGTTTCTCAGCCATTATTTTTTCTTCTATTTTTCATGTTCAACTTTCTCTCTGCTGTCCTTCTGAGACTCCAGTTATGTGTATATTAGACTGTCTGCACTCAGTTCAATTATTCTTAGTCTTTTTTCTCTCTGTGTATAATTTTGGATAGTTTCCATCAGTAGTTTGAAAGTTCACTGAGCTCTAAAATGCTATGGATTTTTCCAGTATGTTTTACATTTCAAATATTATATATATATTTTTAAAGATTTTATTTATTTATTTTTAGAGAGGGAAGGGAGGGAGGGAAAGAGAGAGAGAGAAGAAGAGAAACATCAATGTGCGGTTGCTGGGGGACATGGCCTGCAACCCAGGCATGTGCCCTAACTGGGAATTGAACCTGCGATGCCTGGTTCACAGCCCGCACTCAATCCACCGAGCTATACCCGCCAGAGCCAAATATTATATTTTTCATTTCTAGAGGTTTTACTAAAGTCTTTCATGTTTTCTTCTACCTCTTTGAACATATGAAGCATATTTATAATAATATTTAATGTCCTCATCTGCTAATGCCATTATTTCTGTCATTCCTGGGTCTGCTTGTATTGATTGATTTTACTCCTAGTTATAGATCATATTCTCCAGATTGTTTTAATGACCAGTAATTTTTTATTGGATGCCAAACATTGCAAATTTTATTTTGGAGAGCCCTTTATAGATTTTAAGTTATTATTATTCCTTTAAGTTGTTGTACTTCGTGTTGGCTACAGGTAAAATACCTGGAATCTGTCAGATCCTTCTGAGGCTAGAGTTTAAGTCTGTTTGGACTGTTCAGAATAGCTTTAGTCTAGTGCTAATTTATCCCCACTACCAAGGCAATACACTTCTGAGAACTCTATCCAGTGCCCTAGGTGTTACGGGGTCTTCCTACTGTGCACAGTGGGAACATGAATGATTCCCACCTCGTGTGGGCTTCAAGAGTTGTGTGGCCGTGTGCTTTCCAGTGGTTCTTTCCTTGGCTTTGGTTAGTAGTTTTGTCTCATTCAAGCACAGGTTAGTTTTCAGCCAAGGTACCCTGATGGATCTCCAGAACTTGGGACCCTCTCTCTGAGCTCCCTCCTCTTTCCCATGTTTTGCCCCACAAATTCTAACTGTCTTGACCTTCCTGAACTATGCTGCTTTCTCCTCAATGTGGCAACACCGCTATGTTATGTTGGGGCTCCCCATTCCGGTACTAGGGCCTAGAAACTGCCTGTAGGCAATAAGCTGGAGTCATAGGGCTCACCTCATTTGTTTCCCTTCTGCAGGAATCACGGTCCTGCCTTGCCTGCAATGTCTGAAAACTGTCATTTCATTTTATATTATTGCTTTCCAGGTTTTATAACATGGGAGAGTAAATCTAGTCCCCTGATACTCCATCATGAATGGAAGCAGGGGTATGTAATTTGTCTTTGTTTTTTTAGAGCAAAGACTTGCGAATAATTTCAAATGTAGTGCCATATGTGAGTAGTGTTGTTATCTTAAAAGAGCTGTGGGCTAAGAATCAAAGTTAGGTCCTAATCCTGGCTTGGTCATTTAACTTTGTGCTTCTCACAATATGGACTTCTGAGACCCTCTACCCAGATAACTTAAAGCAATTCATTTGATTTCTTAGTTGAATTTTAATCTATAGAAGGAAAATTATGAATCTTCCTTATAACACACAGAGGTGATATAAAGTGTGAACATGAGAAAATGTGTCCATTGGCTTAGGTAGCTTATTGTACTTCTTATTACTGAATGTCACAGTCTTTATTATTTCCATGTACCTTTAGGCGCCATACTGGACATACCTACTGTGTGCACTCGGACTCTTTATCTACCAGTCACTGGATGCTATCGATGGGAAACAAGCCAGAAGAACAAATTCTTGTTCCCCTTTGGGAGAACTTTTTGACCATGGTTGTGACTCTCTTTCCACAGGTAAATTGACTATAGTTGTGGGGTTTTTTAAATTAAATTTTATTGTTTATGCTATTACAGTTGTCCTGGTTTTTTCCCCTTTGCAACTCCCTCCACCCAGTACTCCCCACTGTTTCAGGCAGTCCTCACACCATTGTTCCTGTCCTTGGATCATGTGTATCAGTTCTTTGGCTGCTCCATTCCCTATACTGCACTTTACATCCCCATGGCTATTCTGTAACTACATGTTTGTATTTCTTAGTCCCTTCACCACTTCACGCATTCTCCCCACACCCCTGCCTCTCTGGCACCCGTATGATGCAAATGTTAGACCTCTTGAAGTTGTCCCAGAGGCTGCTTGTACTACCCTCATTTTTTTTGGAGTCTTTTTTCTTCTTCTTGTTCTGATTGGTTGTTTTCTTTTTTTCCTTATGTTCCAAATAACTGATTTGATTCTCGGCTTAATTCATTCTGCTATTGTTTCCCTGTAAGTTGTTCTTTATTTCAATTAGCGTATCCTTTGTTTCTGACTGGATCTTTTTTATCTTGCTGAGGTCCCCACTAAGTTCCTTGGGCATCCTTATAACTAGTGTTTTGAACTCTGCATCTGATAGATTGCTTATCTCCATTTCATTTAGCTCTTTTTCTAGAATTTTGATCTGTTCTTTAATTTAGGCCATGTTCTTTGTCTCCTCATTTTGACAGTCTCCCTGTGTTTGTTTCTATGTGTTAGGTAGAGCTGCTTTGACTCTGTGTCTTGGTGGTGTACCCTAATGTAGTACGTGTCCTGTAGGGTGCAGTGGCACAGCTTCTGCTATCACCCAAGCTGGGTACTCAAGGTACACCCTTTGTGTAGGCTGGGTACATCCTCCTCTTATAGTTGAGCCTTGGTTGCTGTTGATAGGTCAATGAGAGGGATTTACCCAGGTCAGTCAGCTGCAAGGATTAGCTGTGACGACTGACCACGAACCTGCACCCTCCATGGAGATTCAGCTGTGCAGGGACAGGGCGGTGGTGCTCCAACATGGCCAGTAGCTGTCCACTGGGTGAACTGGCCCTGGAGTTTCCCAGGTGGTCCAGGCCAAGATCAGCCCCCACCTTCATTTTTCCTGGGGCCACCCTGCCTAAACTGTGAAGAAGTCTGAGATGGCCGCTGCTTGTGCTGAGCTTAGAGATTCCCAGGTGAAGCCAAGCTGTGACTCTAATCTGGCTGCTGCTAGTGCCGGGCCTGGGGCTCACTGAGGCCAGCTGTTGCTTGTTTGAGAGGAAATTGTTCATTATGAGCCAAGACCAGCCATTTACATGGAAAAGCAGCTTAGGTGGGCCCATAAGTTGGGTGGGGTGGAGTCTCTGGGGATCTTCAAGGTGGTGTTAGGTTGAGGGAGTCTCAGATATGGCACCAGCTTGCTGGCTCTGTGGCTTTGTGACTCTGTGGGGGGAAGGTTTAGAAAAGGGACAATGGCCTCTGCTTACCTTGATGCCAGACACTTCAGTTTCTCCCAGTATTCCACTGGTGCCTTTCAAGCTGTTACCCCAGTGCTGAAACTCAGAGGGAGTGAGTCTGAGTAAGTCCGTTTGTGGGTTCGTGAAGAGGAACTCCTTGGAGCTCCAGCTGTTTCTTCCACCAACTCAATCCCCACTAGTTTTTTGCAGGCAGAAGTTGTGGGGATCTATCATCCTGGCACTGGAACCCTGGGCTTGGGTCCTGGTGTTGGGCTGGAGTCCTCGATCCCAAGATATCCCTCCTGAATTTTTACCTACCACATGTGGGTGTGGAACCAGCATGTCCCATGTCTGTACCCCTCCTACCAGTCTGGATAGATGTGGGGTTTTTAAATTCCATAGCTGTCAGACTTCCATTCAACTTGATTTCCGATGGTTCTAAGTGATGGTTGTTCTATGTTTTAGTGGTAATTTTGATGTGGTTGTGTGAAGAGGCGAGCCATGTCTGCCTATGCTGCCATCTTGGCTGAAAGTACCCTGTTTTTTTAAATAATGGCTTTAATATTAAATGAATTGAGCTGTTAGAGTGATCAGTTTTTTTTAATAGGTGTACATATCCTGGGAGCAATTTTGCATGTGTATTTTTAAAGTATATTCAAGAATTTATTTTGCTTAGTGTACCTTATAATGCCAAGAGTCTTAAAACTCTGTATTGCTGAATAGTACGTGGCAATTTTTTCATTGATTATTTCTAATTTTTAATGGTTTTTAAACCTTGTTTCTTTCAGTATTTATGGCAGTTGGAGCTTCAGTTGCTGTTCGCTTAGGAACTCATCCTGACTGGTTGTTTTTCTGCTCTTTTATTGGGATGTTCTTATTTTATTGTGCTCATTGGCAGACTTATGTTTCGGGTGTGTTGAGGTTTGGAAAGTAAGTATGTATTTTAGTTGAACATTTAAATATATAACTGAATTTATTTTCACAATCTACTATAGTTCATTTATATATAATAATGGTAACAAAGCTTCAATCAAGAATTAAAATTATCTCTTAATTAATTGGAGCATCCATAAATGTTATACCTTAATTTAAGTCTTTTAGGTAATCTGCATGTTATAAATAATAACTTTATTTTTTCCTCCCCTTTTCCAACTTACTAACCCAAACTTATATTAGATAGAAGATAGAGAAAAATAAGGGGCCTGAATAATATAGAGAAAGGACATGCAGTCCTTAAGTAAACAACATTTGGCTTTTATAGCAAAATAATGAGATATGGAATCTAAAGGTCCTTTTGGTCAAAACTTCATGTGTCCAAAAAGGGGGACCTGCTTACAACAGTCACCAGCAACAGGTAATCATGAAACTCTCGGCTACGGTGGGCAATTGGTGAGATAACGTGAAAGCATCTGGTAGATGCTAGAGCTAGACCACTCAGTGACATATACAGCACTCATGTTTGCCTCTGTGTGAGCACGCACAGGCTTTTCTTACTTAACAGTGTGGTCAGCTGATAATTTAGTGATGGAACTAAAGGTAAAAATAAACTAAGCCTATAGAGATTTTAACGTCCTTGACATTTGATATATGGTTAATGAACCTTCACATTCAGAAATTTTATTTGTAAACATATTTTCAATTCTTTGTCCTTCCTCTTCAGAGTTGACGTAACTGAAATTCAGGTAGCTTTAATGATCGTCTTTGTGTTGTCTACATTTGGAGGAGCAACAATGTGGGACTACACGGTAAAACTGTTTAAATTTATGTTTAAGTGCTTTTTATTAATAAGTGTTTTTTAAATATACTTTATTGATTATGCTATTACAGTTGTCCCATTTTTTTTCTCCCTTCTATTCCCCTCCTCCCTGCAACCCCCTATCCTACCAGCACCACCAACCTCCCTGCTTAGTTCATGTCCATGGGTTATACATACACATTCTTTGGCTTCTCCATTTCCTATACTATTCTTAACCTCCCCGTCTATTTTCTACCTACCATTTGTGCTTCTTATTCCCTGTACCTTTTCCCCCATTATCCCTTCTCTCTGCTCCCTGCTGATAACCCTCCATGTGGTCTCCATTTCTGTGATTCTGTTTCTGTCAGTTGTTTGCTTAGTTTGTTTTGTTTTCTTTTTAGGTTCAGTTGTTGATAGTTGTTAGATTTTGTCATTTTATTGGTCATAGTTTTGATCATCTTCTTTTTCTTATATAAGTCCCTTTAACATTTCATAATAAGGGAAAATTGCATTGTTAATTTTCTCCAGAAATCCTTAGCATTATATTTACTATTCATTCTATTTTTTAACCTTTTCCCTTTGTTTTATAGTTTTATTATCCTATATACCTTATTATGGCATTTTCCCCTGTGTATGAATATATTACCATATAGGACACAGCCCCGTTTCCCTGATACACAAAATTAAACACACTAGTTGAAATACCTTTTCCAGGTCAAAATTTATCTCATAAAATAGATACTTAGAAAAGTAAATTCAATAAAATATTTTACATTTGAAACTTGTCTCTCAATATTAGGAAAGGAATGTTGCTAATTTGCATTTATATAATATATTATGAGGTAAGGTTTCCTATTTTAAGGAGTGTTTTTATTTTCTGCTTCATTTATGATCTTAGTATTTTGATAAAAGATGGCTCTCAGGAGGCTACTGTCATAAATTCATGCATTGCCTGGGAAGAAACTATAAAGAAACAAATTATTTTGTCTCTACAACCTAAGTTCACAGCGCTGGCTGACTCACAACCTTGTGCCCATAGAGTTAAGAAGAATAAGAATAATATTGCCAGCCAACAACTATCACTTATTCAGCACTTATTATGATCCTAAACATTTCACTGTCATTGTTTCTTCTAATCCTCAGAACACTCCTCTAAAATAGATACTATCGTTATTCTGTTTTAGTACTCAGCTAGTGAGTACTAGAGCTAGGAATTAAGTAGACTGATTCCAGACTCTATGTTTTTAATCACTAAGCTGTATTATACCTCCATAGTTTTGTATCTTGAAAATAATACAAGATACAAAACTAAACATACTCTTACCATAAGATCCCTTGGTATTTATACAAATAAGTGGAAACCTTATACCCGTGCAAAAACTTGAACACAGTTATTCATAATTGCCAGTTCTTGGAAGCAACTAACATGTCCTTCAGTAGGTGAATGGATAAACTGTGGTATATTCAGACAGTGGAATATTAGTTAATGTTAAAAAAAAGCTATTAATCTATGAAAAGACATGGAGGGACTTTAAATGTATATTACTTAGTGGAAGAAGCCAGTCTGAAAAAGGGTATATAGTATGTGTTACAACTATATGACATTCAGGAAAAGGCAAAACAATGCAGGTAGTGAAAATGATAGTGATTGCCAGAGGTTAGGGGGAAGGAGGGATAAATAGACAAAGCACAGAGGATTTTTAGGGCAGTGAAACTATTCTGTATGATACTGTAATGCTGGATACCTGTCATTGCGGATTTGTCCAAACTTATAGAATGTACAACACCAAGAGCGAGCCCTAATATAAACTGTGGACTCCGGGTGATAATGATGTGTCAGTGTAGGTTCACGGATTGTAACAAATGCACCGTGCTAGTGGGGGATGTCGATAGTGGGGGAGGCTGTGAAAGGGGGCAGTGAGCCCTGTGGGGACTCGATGTACTTTCTACACAGTTTTTCTGTGAACTTAAAATTGCTTTAAAAAGTAATTCTGTTAAAAATAGGAATTGGAGATTTTCTGTGGCATTTAGTTTCAGAATTGCCAATTACAGTTCATATCGCTAGGCTCAGAAATAGACTTTGAGAATATTTTCAAGCAGTTGGTACCTTCTCTGAGAAATTCATATTCCTTCTCATCATGTAAGAATAAATAATAGAATCTAGAGGCCTATGTGCCTCTATAGGCCTCTAGAGCATACTAGAGGGATGTGATGAGTCTTGTGTGGTAGCTGTTCTGCTGGTACCCATCAGAAGGGGAATGTGAACCGAGAAGCAGTTAGGCATCTCTGGTCATCAGGTCAGATATGGCTGTCTTAAATTTGGAATTCTTATTTAGTTTTAATGGGGAAGAATTGAACTTCATCTAAAAATAATTTCACTCAATGTCTTGGCAATCCCATAGGAAGAAAGCACATCCGCTTATTCTCGCCAAAAGAATACTTATTTTAGGTGTAGATTTCTAAACTTAATTGTTAATCTGTAGTTTCCACAAATTTTAGTAGAATATTTTAAAGTCTGTTTTCAAAACACCATAGCCTACAGCTTTTGACAATTCATTGTTACTGTTTTTTAAATCCTTTGCTGCCTTTGGAGGTTTTTTTGAACAGCAGCTGACCAAAAGGTAAATAATACTGCTAGAGATTTCATGCGAATATTAAGTATATAAAATTTGTGCATGCATGCACATCATGATTATGTGTCACATTCATGATGCAGGTCATGGTGTCTGACTTTCCTGTGATGCTGCTTTTTAGAAATATTAAATCCAAGTGAACTGTCCTTTTTTATTCCTTTAAATCAAGGAAAGTTTATGAGGTTAAATGTCTCATCGTAATTATGTAATTAGACTTAGCTGAATTTGGTGGATTCATTTTTCACTTGATGAGTAAAACCATTAAGAGAAAAGTTACTAGTTCAGTGTACATTCCAGAAGTTAAGGTTTTATTATAAGAAAAATGATAACTTATTGTACAGGGCCATATCATAATGTTTCTTTAATATCTAATAGGAAAAGAAATTCTAGTTTCTTAATGATTTCTTTCTTTCCTCTACCCCTGAAGATACCCATTCTAGAAATAAAATTGAAGATCTTCCCAGTTCTTGGAGTTGTAGGTGGCGCAATATTTTCCTGTTCAAATTATTTCCATGTTATCCTCCACGGTGGAGTTGGCAAGAATGGATCCACTATAGCAGTAAGAGATTAATTTCATCATCATTTAGTGTTAATTTCATGCTAAATTTACTTATCACCAGCTACAGAGATACTAAAAATATACAGAAGTTCAGAGCGGGGAAGAGAACTAAATATTTTAAAGGATTCTTTGTAAACATGTAATACAAAAACATTTTAAAAACAGTTTAGACTGATAATAAAGCATCTTTTCCCTTTCCACAGCCTTTCTGAATAGACTTTTCTGGCATTTCATTTACTCATCTCCTGTTTCGTTACCGTATGTAATTAAGAGTTACCATCTGTTTTCCTACATGCTGTGCCTTACACTAATAAGGAGAAAAGAGAGAGAATGAGTTGCCGATTGAGTGGCCAGAAAGCTGCCAAGATCATGGTTTTACATATCGGGTATTTATTACTAGCAAAGTAAATTTTATTGAAATATACTTTAAAAAACTATTCTATTTCAAAGGTAAAATTTTTTAACTTTAATTCTTAAATTGAGTAGATAGACCTTGTGCTTTGTGTTCTTTACACTTTGCTCATGCTCTGATATTTTTGTATTTATTCATATTTGTTTCTTAAAACTTCTTTAATACTTTATGTGGGAGTTAGAATTCCTGCCAAGTTTTTAAACAATATAACACAGACCTATGGTTTTTAAAAAACACTGTCATCTTCAAGGTAGTTGAATTTAGGGATATAAATACTTATTCCAGTGATGCCATCTCCTATCAGAACATTTGTGGGATGTGTTTTTAGAATTGCTTTAAGGTACGGCTCATTCTCTTTAATTTCTTTGGTGCTCTATATAGTTCAAATTTTCTGTCCTTTAAAGACGGATTTGATTTTAAAAAAGAGTCAGTCATTTAGAGCTACATCTAAAAATAAGAGGAGTAATTAATATGAAATACAGCATTTTCAGTTAAAAATTGTCATCCTCTTAAGTGACTTACAAATTGACTCTCAAGACAATTTCAAAGGAATCCACATAATTCATAAATTATCGATATTTATGAATACATTTTATGTACATAATCCAAAAGCAAAGTATAAAACTTATTTAGATGAGTTCTGATATATTTGGAAAAATTAATTTGTTTTTTGAGGTGTTTTGTCTGTTGACCTCAGTAGATTACTGTGCATAAGGCAATTAGGAATACTAGATGTTTGACCATGAATGATAAAATAGAGCCATAGCTGGAACACAAGTTCTACTAAAGAAAATGTTATTTAGTAAGGATCAGTGTCCACTTTAGAGAATATTTTACCAAGAAATAATTGATGAATTGTTTGAAGGAAGAAAAGAAATTTGATACTACAGCTAAGAGGTGGTTGATTTCAAACTCTCTTAAACTGGTGGTTTTCTGACTTTTTTAGCAGATTTTCTTGCATAAAATCTATAAAACCATAATGGAGATAAAAGCACTATCTTATTAGTTGAAATTTTTGTTATCACTAAATAATGTTTTATTTTATATGATTTATAGTATTACTGTAAAATTATAGTAAGTTATTTATAACATGTAAACTTTAAACTATTTTAATGAACACATCTAAATTGATGATTATTGATTTAATAAGTCTTAATATCAAATTTATTTCAATATTTTGTTCAAGATAAGCAGTGCTGAGAGAATCCTGATTCACAAAATGTAATGGGTTGGATTTTACAGTGTTATATAAAGTGCATTTGCAGTCTAAATACCAAAAAATGGAGATGTTATTGATATTGAGAGAGATTAAGACAGATATATCTGGACAAAAACATGTTAATTTTGTAGTCCAAGTGTTGATGGCCTTTAGCATAGTAAAACTTGGTATAGAATAAATTGTATTTTTTTAGTGTTTAATAGCTTAAAATGTGATGAATATAAAGTTGGAATCAAACATCTATAGCACTGTATTTCTGTAACTCTGGAGTTCTGTGAAAGTTTGAAAAGCACTGCTAAGGCCTGTATACTCCTTTGGGCCATATACTACATCATACTGTTTTTCACCTCTCTAGTTCCTAAAACAAAATAGATGCTCAGAAAATGGAATGCAAAAAATATCATTTTAAAATGTGATGTTGATTTTCTGCTTTATTCATTAGGGCACCAGTGTCTTGTCACCTGGACTTCACATAGGAATAATTATTATACTGGCAGTAATGATCTATAAAAAGTCAGCAACTAATGTGTTTGAAAAGCATCCTTGTCTTTATACCCTAATGTTTGGCTGTGTCTTTGCTAAAGTGTCACAGAAATTGGTGGTAAGAAGTTATTTAATGATTCACAGTATAAATAACCTACCTGGTCCTCAAACACAGAGCTGGAAACTATTTCATGCAATGGGTAGTTTTTTTGTGGTGTTACCATCACAATATATGGTTACCTATTTGTTCTCCAAGTAAAATTTATGATGAGTTAATATTATATTTAGGGAGATTCCTTACTATGTAGTAAGTTCTTTTAATTATTTAACTATAATTAACAAATATAACTTTCTGATATTAATAAATTTAAATATTGGAAACTTTAATAAGCTACCCCATCATTCAGTCATGAATTTTGGAAGTTTTAGATTCAGTATTTTCATATCAAATATGAGATCGAATACTGTATTATCCTTATTTGTCTTAATAGTGAGTTATAGTCAATTCTGTTCTGAAAATAAAAGCTAAAATGTTGAAAATTTAATAGTGAAATTATTTTGTTTATTTTTTTATAGATAGCCCACATGACTAAAAGTGAACTGTATCTTCAAGACACTGTCTTTTTTGGCCCAGGTCTTTTATTTTTAGACCAGTACTTTAATAATTTTGTAGACGAATATGTTGTTCTATGGATAGCAATGGTAAGTTCTTTTCTGCTAAGATTTTATTTTTAACAGTGTCAGACAACACTATGCTTAAGACTCATTTCAGTAAAATATCAGGTAGTCTCACTATTAGTCTATACAGTAAATGTTTCTGTAAAATTACTTCTTTTAAGCTGTGAATTGTTTTTTATTGAGTACAGAAATGATCTACATATCTGGAGATCTTGTTTCCACCAACCTAAGTCCTTAAAAATACAACTGTGAGTTTTCCAAGTAAATGATAGGGAGATTTTCTCCTCATTCTCTCTCCAGCAGTGGAGCTGAGAGGCTCCTTTTTCTACAAGGAAGCATTTACCCCTGGTCTCTGGGAAAGTTTTTAAATAGTGTGCTTTCCTCAGTTTTTTATACAACAAAATTTTGTATATACTGCCCCTCCACTGTTATATTTTCCAGGCATTTTTTTCCTTTTGGTCCTGTAGAACTTTGAGGGATCCACACAAGGGACATCTACCTCACTTCTGTAGGCCTTTGCTTTCTTACAACTAATCTCAAAGGAGTAAGAAATATATATATGATGGAATGATTTTCTTATAACTGGTAGTCCCTTCTAGTAGTAGAAATTTGTGGCTTTGTTGCACAGCAGAGAATTGAAAGAATATGGAGTCAAGACTTTTCGGTTCCTCTCCAGCTTTTGTATTTTAGTCTAGGCTTTTACTGCTGTGCTCAGATTCTGTAACTGTGAAATACCCTGCATGTTGCAGAGGACTATATGAGGTCCAAATGAGAAATACTGTATTTTGCCATGTATAATGCATTATTATACTCCATGACATGTAATCATCATACTCATATATAATGAGCATCCTTATTTTTCCCTCAAAAATTTGGGCAAAAAAGTGTGCATTATAAATGGCAAAATACTGTATATAAAAAAAGTACTCTAAAGTGTAAAATTTTCAATGAAGAATTTTCAGTTAAAGTTTGAGATGCAGGCAGTGGTGGAAGACAGGAGGGATAGCTGTTGCTTCAGAAAAGATAGACCATAATCCATTTTACATTTTCTTTTTCCTTCTAAAGGTCATTTCTTCATTTGATATGGTGATGTACTTTAGTGCTTTGTGCCTGCAAATTTCAAGACACCTTCATCTAAATATCTTCAAGACTTCATGTCATCAAGCACCTGAACAGGTTCACAAGCATATTGACTAATAGCCCAAGGAAAAGAGGAGAAGCAGTTAGGGGAACCTAGGAGTGAAGGAAATCCCCTTTTGCAGGTGGCTAGTATACTATCAAATAAGGTTATATTTGAATATAAAACATTAAGGCTTATAGATTCCATTATGTCTATCTCAGCTGTGAAGTCCTCATTGTGTATCAACATTTTTAACTACAGATATTATCAGAGTAATACAATCTCTAAGTTAGAAACAAAACCAAAGAAATTTCAATTTTCTGGGGATAAGGAAGTACACCACAGTAGTTCTAAATAGCAGCCTTTTTGTCTCAGAAATCCTTACAGACACTCAAGATTTTCATTGCCAAACTACATAAAAATTCAAGACTTAAAGAATTTTAGCCATGTTAAAGATGCTTTTATTGCAAAAAGGCAACGAGTTCATAATACTGTTTAAGTGCATGGACTGTAATACTCATTAAAGTTGAATGATGGCATATAATTTTTATTAGCCATTTTCAAAAGAGGTAATGTTAACTGCTATTGTACTAAAGGAAATACTTGCTTAATATACCAACTGGAATTGAAAAGGGCTACTATAATTTTCTATAATTTGTGTTACATAAAAGCAATTTGTCTACTAGGTTCAGAAAAACTAATGAATCTTTACAGTGAGGGTAACTTGTTTCTTGATATTCTGAATTAAAATTTTATTGTCACAAAAAGGTGGACATTAAACATCCCCTTTTATGAAAAATAAGGCAGCACTTAAAGTACAATTGGTGTAGGAAAATTAGTAATTTATAAAAACATGGCAAATATATCTTCTCTTTAGAATATCAGCCAAAGTTACAACTATACACTTGAGGAAAAAAGGGGATAAAATGAGTATGTTATTTAACCACTAAGTACGTTATATACTGATTCTTACCTTTCCACTCTTAAAAGTATTTGTAGTGTTCATTAGGAATAGAACTATCACAAAGCTTTTTGATGGTACAAATCTTCAGACTCCCCTTTTACCCTATTTTTCATTTTATCCAGCAGTTCTGTAGACCATGGCCATAGGATGAAATAAATTCTTAAAAAAGGAGTAATGAATATGTAACTATATCTTTTTCTTTTTTTCCCAATATTTTGTATTGATTATGCTGTTACAGTTGTCCCATTTCCCCCCTCACTCCCCTCCACCCTGCCCACCTCCTCCCACCCACATTCCCCCCTTTAGTTCATGTCCATGTGTCATGAGTTCTTTAGCTTCTACATTTCCCATACTATTCTTGCCCTCCCCCTATTTTCTACCTATTGTCTATGCTACTTATTCTCTATATCTTTTCCCCCTCTCCTCCTCCCCTTCCCTGTTGCTAACCCTCCATGTGATCTCCATTTCTGTGGTTCTGTTCCTGTTCTAGTTGTTTGCTTAGTTTGCTTTTGTTTTAGGTATGGTTGTTACTAACTGTGAGTTTGAAGTCTTTTTTTATTGTTCATATTTTTAATCTTCATTTTCTTAAGTAAGTTCCTTTAACAATTCATATAATAAGGGCTTGGTGATGATGAACTCCTTTAACTTGGCCTTGTCTGAGAAGCACTTTTTCTGCCCTTCCATTCTAAATGAAAGCTTTGCTGGATAGAGCAATCTGGGATGTAGGTCCTTGCCTTTCAGGACTTGGAATACTTCTTTCCAGCCCCTTCTTGCCTGTAAGGTCTCTTTCAAGAAATCAGCTGACATGTAACTATATCTTAAGCAAGAAAAAGACATAATGAAAAAAGTGGAAGTTGATATTCCTTAAAAGGAAAAAATATTTATGTGAATTAAGGAAACAAAATACTCCAGGGTACTTATTTTGACTATTTTACAATTGGTAAACTCAAATAAGGACCTTCTTAGAAGTATATTCCAACATATACTTCGGCTTAAAAGGAAACTTTACAAAATGCAAAAATTTAGGAAGTAAACCGTCCCCCTAATGTCAGGTATTTGTTAAGGGTGAAGGACTAATTTCTTCCTGTGTGAGTTATCACAGTTAGAAAAGGAAATCAGTATGGATTTGTTTTAAAAACTTTGAAAACCTCAAAACTAAGATAAGAGTGGGTTATGGAGAAAAAAACTAGAATTGAAAACATGGAAAAACAGGAGAAGATTCACTGCTCTCCTTCTGATGGGCATTTTTTTTTGGGGGGGGAGGGCACATTTTTTGTTTTGAATGATTCAAAGAAAGCAATCTGAGAAAAAAATTGTAAGTTTAACTGATTTATTTAAAACACTGAAATAATTCTTTATTAAGTCAAGTGTTTCATGTTATTTTATGTTTTTAAAATACACATTTAAAAAGACAAGGTATAAGATTTAATTATTCAAGTCTGGTAATGAATGTAAAATCAAAAAGAATCTAAAATCAAATAAGATAGTTCTATTATTTACTCTAAATTGAAACTGAAGAAAAAACCATTCTAGGTTATTTATCTTTGAAGACAGATGTGAAGTACTTAATTCATGAGTAATTGGGCATGTTAACAATATGCTTTTAAATCATTACAAGCATGTGCCATTTAATTTCAGACCAGCCCAATTAAATGGCCTTTTGATGTCTATGGAAATGGCATTAAAAAAATCTGTATTTTACTTAAAAGAATTCTATATTGATTTTTTTTTATTGTTCAAGTACAGTTGTTTCCACTTTCCCCCAACGAGTGCCCCTCAATCCATCCCCATGTCCCACGCTCTATCCTATCTCCACTTTGGCTTTATCCGTGTGTCTTTTATACATGTTCCTTGATGACTCTTCCCCTTTTTACTGTTATCCCCCTCTAATTAGAGAGGGAGGGAGACAGAGGAGAGAGATGATCTGTTGTTCCACTTATGTATTTACTGGTTGTTTCTTGTTTGTGCCCTGACCAGAGATCAAGTTTGGTGTATCTGGACAATGCTCTAACCAACCAAGCTACCCAGCCAGGGTGCAAATCCATATTTTAGAATGCTATTTATTGTATTTTTTCAGTTATCTTAATGGTGTTTAGCAGTTTTATTCCACAACACAAACTTAATTTGCTTTTTAATAAATTTCCTACGTCAGATTTTCTTTTGAAATTCAATCATTAGAATTGGCTATGTAACTTAATGACCATATACAAAAAGATGTATGTATAAAAATAGGTTTTATACTTTTTTCTTAAGGGACAACCACGTAACCTTCTATATTTGTGCTTTCTACCTTTTGGGACTGATACAGATACACTGAAGCCAAAATTTGAAATTAAACCATCTTTATTGCTAAGTTAATTGACAAGTGTTACAGAGAAAAATTCACTATTACTATTAGAAGGCAGAAAGCTTGGCACATACAGTTTAGGGATTGCTGCTACTCACAAAACTGTTTAGATTTTATTTGGAGGCTAAGAGAAAGAGGAGGCTTGCACTTAAGCTAATGATTAACACGATGTAATATTTTAAACTAGAATTTTTAAACCACTGTTAAGACTTATATGCCTCTTTGCTAATGTTACAATTGTATCATATTACTTAGGTTCAAATTCTTCCTTCAAAGAGTCATCAGAATAACATGGATTGAAGAGACTTTCGAACATTTGCCATCTCCTGCTGCTGCTGTTCATGAAAGGAGATATTAAACATTTGTTTAATTTTTAGATAAGTGTTACACATTTCAACAAATAAAATGTTTCAGTGCTTACATTAATCCTTACTTTTTCAGTGTTTACTATCATAACTTACAGTGTCCATCATAATTTGTTTTTGCAACAAAGCCATTTCTTTTTTAAGTTCATTTTGTGCACCAGTAAGGAGAGTATCCTGATTCTTCTCCAAGTCCTCCATACTCTAAAACACAAAAGACTTGTTCAGTTACAAACCATCAGTTTTCATCTCAGGTTCTAAACTTGTACAATTAATTTTCAAAAGTAGGAATACTTTAAAATTCAAATAGTACACCTTATTTATTCCAAATAAAAATATTCTAAATAATACATCAAAATACCCACTAGAGAATTTTAAAATGTTAGACATGAATATTTCTACAAGAGGTACAACAGTAGTGTACTTTGCTTGAATAATGGGTTAGTGAACTATTAAGATTTCAGTATCTAACATAGTAAAAAAAAAAAGACTAGAAGTCCCAAATTAATACCATAGTTTTGAAAATTTCTAAAAATCCTTCTAAATATCAAGTTGTAACCCACTTATTATGACTAATAGTCAAATGTGATGAGAATTCATCAGAGGTATTAAATGACCTGTAGTAAACCTTTCAATTTATGAAAAAAATTGTTACAATAATTTACTATTCATCTAATGAATAATAATCCTAATGCCTACTGTGTAAAAAGTACTGTGTTAAATGCTGTGGAGAAATTAAAAAATAATAATATGTGATCCTTCCCTTATTCCAGTGACAACAAACATGAATGAAAATGACACAAAATTTTATAATAGACATAGAAACACAACTTTTTGTGGCTATGTAGTAGAAAATGAAGATTAATTACAAGTTAGTTGGAAAAGGAATAAGATCAATAGATAAAACAAGAAGTTTTCTAGGGCAAAAGCATAAACAAAATCATGGAAGTGTACCATAAGAGAAAGCAATTATGTGGAGGTGTGGGTATAATGATCAAATACAGTAAATGAAGCATAAAAAGAGGGTTACATTATTAGGTGGGGGAAATCTGACTACCTCAGAATTTAGAATGAGAGACTACTGATAGTTTTTCAGGAAGGAAGAGATAATGTTTTAGGAAAATTTATGGCAGAACTATGAAGAATGGATTATAGTACAGAGAAATCAGTTAAGTGTTTTAATAGTATAAGCAAAGAATGAAAAAATTTTTAAAAAGAACCATTGCAGAGGTAAAAATTATAGCACCTTCTAATAACTGGATGTGTAACAAATAAGAGAGATGGAAGAGTCAAATATACTAAAATTCCTATCCTGTTATTTTTAGTGCTGACATTTAGAGGAAATCTTTTCTAGTACTTTATCAAACCTCTATACCAATCAACAAATGGTTTTCAGGGAGTGTTACAGCAAGGTGATTGGAAATACTTTTTAACTCAACTTGTGTTCACATACATTATTAGTAATTCTAAAAGCAAATATGCCATAAAGTACATATACAACACCTTTGAAATTTAAAGAAACATCAATTTCAATTGGGTACTTTCAACTGAACAAATGCTGTGGATACAAAGACAAGTAAAAGTCTATCTAGAAATGATTTATGAACCTTCTATTTTCAGTTGAATGGAGAACTAATACTAGTGGCTAATATTAAATACAAATTTTATGCATAATATGTACATTTTTAGGTAAAATTCCCAATTTACCATTTCCTGTTTTGAATAATTCCCACAAAAACATTAGAATGTTAAAGTAGAATATAGCAGTTAAATAAAAAACAGTGAATTCAAAATGCAAAGTAGTTGAAAATTTTAACTGCATAAGCAAAATGTTTTCCTTAAACTTAGAACAAAATTTTCTTCTTCCAACGTAAATTGTTTTGTAAGAATATGTTGTTACCAAATACAACTGACCTTTAAGAACTGCTCATATAACTGTTTAATTGCATTCAGTCTCTGGCTCTGAACAACTCTAGATTGTTGAAAAACCTTTTGTTGCTGTCGAAACAAATTCTACAAATGTAAAAGAAAAAAATTGTGTGATGACAATTTGAGTATAATTTTAAATTTAGCACAAAAATCTTAAAGGTAATTTTAAAATCAATACTTTAAAAATTTTGCTTTAACAACTATTATAATAAAATTTAAATAATCTGTGTTCACCATAAATATACGGCAATATATAATCCTACCAGTCATTAACTAGGAAATCTTAACAATACTCAAAACATGTCCTAATTCTTAGTGCTTTCAATATCAACAGAGATGATCCTTCCGATAATGCTAGTCTTTCACCAATGATTTTTAGCTTCCACCCTACGCTAGCCATTCCTTTACACACTCATACCCTAAATTTTGTCATTACCAATAACTATAACCTCTAGTATGAATAATAGCACACTACTTTTAATGGCCTTAAATAAACTTACTATATATGAACTCATTTAATCCTCCAAGGTATGCTATGAAATAGATAACCTTATCCCCCTTTCATAAATGAGGAAACTGAGACATAAAGAATAATTTTCCCACAGTTCACAGCTAGCACTTGGTCAAACCAGAATGTGATTCCCAGCATTGTTTCTAGAATCCAGTCTCTAACCATTACTCATACTGTATCTTCATATATCCCACTATTCAGCCACTTCCTCTTTACCGTTCTAGCTCACTCAATTTAGTTATACAGCTCAATAATTTCTATCAAGACCTAAAATGTACTCATCCTATCTACTTTTCACTGCCCCCTATCCCTATTTCCATGTTCCCCTATTCCTCTTTCCCAGTGTAAATTCTATGGTCCATCATTTTAATTACTCCTTCGCATATATACCTTGTTCCCTTCTTACCCTGTCATAGTTGTTTGCCTAAACCCCGACCCTGGAAGACACAACTCTTTAGCCACTCTGCCTGCATCCCTGCAGATGGTCATAACTGGAGAAAACCCCACAACTATGCTAACATGCCTCACTTTAAATCATGATCACTAGCCTAAATTGAACCCTTATTGCTGCTTGGCAATTAGATTTCTTTAGTCTGTTGATTGGCCCACTGTCAGGAAAATATTTTATACCTCTCATTTGACCTGAAAAGGCAAAATATTTTCCACCCTCTGATGCCCTTAATGATTTCCCTAAAGAAACAGTAACAATCCAAAGAGCACTTTCAGTCGCTCATTCCCATATCTACCCACTCACCTACATCTCTCTGTGCTCAAACACTCTACCTTCTTTCTGTTTTTAAGAATGAACTTTTATCTTTGGTCCCTTGCTAAGGCCAACATCTTCACATGTTCCACTCTCAAGAATTCAGCAACTGTCTACCCTCTTTCCATTCTTTTTTATTTTTCCCTGAAGATTATTCCTATCAGCATACAAACATGCTGCTCTTTGTCCATTCTTTAAAAAGAAAAAGAAAAAAAGCACTGTTCCTTTACCAGTCAGGCTACTATCCCATTTCTTTCCCATTCTTATACTCATTTCAGTTGGGTTTTTGTACTTACTATTCCACCAAAATCACTCTATTCAAGACTATCAGAACCATTCTGATCAACACTAATGACCTTCATCTTGACAAATCTACCTTATTTGGCCTATAAGCAGCATATGAAAAAGTTAATCTCTCTGCTTAAAAGGCTTGCTTCATTTTGCTTAGACTGGTTTTCTTTCTATTAGGTCACTCATTCTCATCTTTAACTGTAAACATTGAGGTCTAAGGGCCCAGTTCTTAGACTTCTCTTTTACAATTACAGTCACTCCCTTGGTGGTTTCATTCAACTTTGTATTTTACTTATTTCTTTCCTGAAATCGGGACTCCTGCCAATGGCTTACTCAGTGTTTCCCCTTGTTATATTTAAATTTAACATTTCCATAACTGGGCTGGTCAACCAACGCTTAAAATTATTTTCTAGGAATAGCAGCTTAGCTCTTAGATGTGTGATAATTTCACAAACAATGTTAAATATGGAATAAAAGGATAACGTAGTTATATAATATATATGTGGCACTGACTTCCATCTCTCCCATTAAATAGGTAACACAAGAGTAAATCATGTTCTGACTATAATGATTGGTTCAATAATGGGCAAACAATCCAAATTGACCAGTGATTTTCCTTCAGAGGACTTTTCTGCTAGAGTTACTTTTCTGCTAGAGTCCACTGGGGTTACTGAACTTGTCTGGGAGGACAAGAAACTATCTTGCTTACCACACTGAGACAGCCTAAAAACTGGAGATAGAACCAAGATGATACCACATGAGCAATTGTTCCTCAACCACCCAGCTATGCCTGAAGCTAAACTAATCCTGGTCTTCTTTTATGTAAACAAATAATCCTTTTGTATTTTGGCAAATTTCCCAATCGATACAGGAAGCAAATACCACCAGCTTTTATGAATATGGTTTGTGCCTATATCTCTCTGATTTACCATTAGCAGGACCAAAACATATAGCCAGCAATGGGTAGTGAAACCCAAGTTCTGTGGGTCCCCTACAAGGCTAGGCTCGCCATTCCTACTTGACACTTGGTTAAATAGATTAATTATAAAGCTAAACATGATACATACAGTTATTTTTTCTTCTTGTTCCTCAGCTTTCTGCACATCTCCCTCCCACTGCTCAAACAAAGTCAGAAACTGCTGAGAAAATTCCTGATTAAGTTTCTGTCTGTAAAACATAGCAAACATTGTCGTATTTCATATCAATATGGGAAAAACATTCAAAACAAAACTGACTTTACATAATTATGCTGTAATAAAAGGAAATAAAAGCACTCTAAAATTTCAGATATGAAACTAGAAGTAAAATTATGATTCCAGACATACTTACTCTCCTAAACCTAACAGAAAAGCCTTCTCATATAGCTCTTGAAAAGGAGATTTTGTTGTATATATAAATTTTCCAGAAAACTCCATTTTACTGCCAAGCAGCTTTTCATTTTCTCCTACTGTACATGGGTTTGATATGATAAATTCAATGAAGCCATTATATTTATCATATAAGATATTTCCAAACAGACATTCTACTTAGTTTTTGCCCATTTTGGTACAAAAATGATTTTATGCAAAAGAACAGAGTTACTTCAGCTTAAATATACAAATCATTTACAATATTAAGACTATATTTTTCCACACTGTTAAACGGCTGGTGTATTTTTATTCAGCTAGTGTATTTCTATAACAAAGACAAATTATCTTTAGAGAAAAACATCTTAACTTTTATTCAAAAGGGGATAAACATAATTTCTATTGATTTCTAGGAACTGTATTTCAAGTCTATGAAGGAGTGAGTGTACAGGGCTAAAAGACTTAGAGAAAAATTAAGCTAAAAATACTTTTTACTGGAGACTCCAATAAACAGACAACAGTATTTTTCATAATTTGCACTAATGAATAGTATTAAATGATAAAAATGTTGTGGCTGTGAAAAAACCAATAATCATACCTTAAATCTTGTTGGATTTTCCAAATATGTTCAATTTTCTGGTTACTGGTTTTGAGGGAAGCCTTGGTATACATTGCTAGTCTTTTTTTCTTTGCAAGAATAGAATTGCTAATGTCAGCTATATGGAAAATAAAATATTCATTAAAATGCAATATTGAAGAAAATTACATATTTTGTGCCCACATATTGAAATAAATATGGGTAAAGTTGGTTTAATAGTTTCAGGAAGACACTTAAAATTAAATTTAAAATAGGCGTATGAAAAGCAAGGCTGTTTTTTCTAAGAAAACTTTTAGTTATTATTATCCCCGTTCTGATTTTCTTAGCCAGAGACTTTTTTAAATTTATAGATGATTAAAAAGAGCCAACAAAAGGAAAAAAGGGTCTCAAGGATGTGCTTTAATTTCCTCATGAGAAAACATAAAGGCTACATTTTTCTAAATTTATAAAATACTCCCCAACTGAAACAACACATTAGATGAATTACTGTTAGAATTCAGTATATGAAACACACAAAAGTATTTTAAATCCAAAAAGGATAAAAATAGTTATAATTATTTTTTAAAAATATAGTCGGTGATAATTTTAAGCATATAATTTTCTAAATGAGACAAAGACCGAGCATAGAAAAATCTTAAGGAAATATCTAGATAAATTCATTCTAGAACCTATTTTGAATACTTTCATAGAGATTTTTATAGCAGATTTTTATTCCTAAGTACTATATTTCATGAAGTTTTAATACTTTAAGTAATGCTTTGCTAAACATGTGCATTAACCATCAATAGTTATTCTTCAGTAATCATTATGGAGCTGCATTATTATATAAATATTTTATATATCCAATATCCATCAATAAATATATATATATATAAAAAATTACAAAACAACCATTTTGCCACTACCAAATAGAGCAAAGCTTTCATAAAAGACTTGACTGTGTGATGAATGCACCATATAGAGAAGACAAATATTGACTCTTTTTTTGAGTATTATATCTCCTACCACAGTTCATGTAATTGACACTTGACATACTATTTAAAGTTTATGAACTTATCTGATTATACATTTTTTACTATCTAGCAAGGCTGTTTTTAATTCTCAACTACATAGTTTAATGTAAAAATAACAATAAAGAGTTATTTTAAAGGCTTCAATTTACACTGAAAAAAACTGCTACAGAAAAGAACAAAGGAATGTCATACAAAATAACTACATTGAGAAAAAGGAAAACTGACATATACACGGATATGTGTGTTTGTAGTCTGTAGAAAAGTCTGCAAAAGTCCATTCAAAGTATACAGACTTTTCCCATCCATTTTGTCCTAAAATTCCACTCCATTAAATTCACACATATATAAAATAAAAGCACCATTCTAGTACTACTCACCATTGTTAGTACCATTTGCACCCCACATCAACTGGAAAAGGTTATGTAAGGAAATCTATGAAGCTAAATTACATAGTATACTTATGCAAAATTGTATATATAAGAACAAGGCATTAAATGACAGTCTTGAATACACTGATTATTGTACAAGTTATTTGGCTTAAAACAATCTTCTTTAAATACAAGTATCTCCTAAAACATACCTCCAATTTTTTCCAGCATATTCTGTACTTCATCTCTGTGAACAAAGTACATTTAAAAACTTTTAATTAGAGAGCCATAAAATATCATGCTTGTTTTGGAAGAAATATCCCACACCCAGCATTTTATATGTAATACTCATTGGACAACCAAAGTACTTTCTTAAAGTACTTTATCTAACAGGCAAATATTATTTTGAGTGCATTACCCCATATCTTCAAGTATTCCTGCAGAAGTCCTTTTCTTCCCAAGCTTATCAACTGCTGGAGTCTTTGCTGCATCAATAAAAAAATAAAAATACTTTTGAAATTAAGTATGCTCCTTTGGTAATTTTAGTGAATATCTTAATTTCGAGATCATTTAGGCTTTTTGGCACGTGAGTTTTTAAAGCAGATACATAAATACAATGCTTTCTCTGCAAATCAGATGGAAATTAAATCAAGATCCAGGACCATTTTATAGGAACAATTTTGCAAGTTTTCCTGTGTTAATATTCATAGTAAGCCATGTACTATTCATTAGACATTTTGGGAATAATGACTGAAAACGCAAGAGATGTTATATAAGCTACTCTAACTCCAAATGAGAAACATGAACTATATTAAAATGCTTGACAAAGTTTGCAGGAGGTTCAAAATAAATGAACTGCAGGGCATGGTCCCTGCACAATATTAGATATACTGTACCGCGAGTAACATCCACCTCTGAACCACTCAGATCCTTTGTATCTTCTTTCTCAAAGTCAAAGGCTCTTACAATCTGATCCTCCATTGATGTCTTCCCAGTACGTTTTCTTCCAGAGGGCACCATATTTAGATGTTTCCTGACTTTTAAAAAATAAATCTTTCAAACATTCTGAACCCAAAGATATCATTTAAATAAACCAATAAACCTCAAAATCAGAAACACCAAGCAAAGATTATCTTAGCTGAACAACATTTAGGAATCTCCTCATTTATTTTGATGGTCCAAAAGTTAAGATGATGAGGAGAGTTCAGAGAAGACTGGGAGAACGGAATTTTATTCCAGCCTCTGCCAGAGTCTGGCTAAATTTGGGCAAATACAGCTTTTGCATATCAGTCACAAAATGAAATCACGGTTGACAGGACTGACCGTGAGGGTGCCTGTCTGACCCAGCTCCGCCCACAGGTTCCCGCCCGCCACTCCTCCACGGCCCCTCGGCCGGCGGCACCACCACCCGCCCCGTCCCGGCCCCGTCCCGGCCCCGGTAGCTCCCTCACACCCTCGGACCTGATCCAACCCTCAACCCCGCCTACCGCTAGGCCCATCAGCCCAGGTGGTCCTCGCACTGCCTCGGCCCTGCGCCCCGCTCAGCCTGGGTGACCCCCCCCCACTCCACCGGTCCCGGTCCCCGCCCCCCACCCCCAAGTCCAAGTCGTCCCTTCACTCGATCTGCTCGGGTCGTCCACGTGGACCCCCAGCCCCAGGCTCCCCCTCAGCCCTGGGACCCCGTTTTCCACTCCAGGTCCCTAACCCCGGTCGCCCCCTGGGCCCCGGGAACCCTCTACCGGCTCAAATTCTCTCGACCCTGGTGATTTCTTCGCCCCAGTCGCTCCTGTGGCCCCTCAGCCCCAGTTGTCTCCTCGCCTCGCCCGTTCCAGGTACCGCAGCCCTGGTCGCCCCCTCGGCCCCTCTTCCCGCTCAAAGTCCTTTGGCCCCGTCGCCCCCTTGGCCGTTCAAGGTACCTCGGCCCTGGTCGCCCCCTCGGCCCTGGTCGCCCCCTCGGCCCCTCTTCCCGCTCAAAATCCCTCGACCCCTCGACCCGGCCATCTCCTTAGCACCTCAGCCCCCACCCCCAGTCGCCCCTCAGCCCCGGGCCCGTGGCTCGTTAAAGTTCCCTCCGCTCCGGTCACCCGTGGGCCCCGGGATCCTCTACCTGCTCAGAGTCCCTCACCCTCGGTCGTCTTCCCGGCACCACCCCCCTGTCCCCCCCCCCCCCCCCCGTGGCCCCTCAGCCCAGGTCATGTTCTCGTCCCAGGCTGACCCATCGCCCGTTCAGGGTACCTCGGCCCCGGTAGCCTCCTTGCCCGCGGTCGCCCCGTCAGCCCTGGGGCCACTCTTCCCACTCAAGCTCCCTCGGCCCCGGTCGCCCCCGTCGGCCCCGGTCCCCTCTTCGGCCTCTCGCTCGTTCAAGCTCCCTCGGCCCCGGGGCCCCTCGCCCGTTCAAGGACTCTTGGCCTCGGTCGCCCCCTCGGCCCCGGTCGCCCCCTTGGCCCTTCAGCCCCAGTGGCCTCCTCTTCCCCGGTCGCCGCATCAGCCCCGGGGCTCCTCTTCCCGGCCAGGGTCCCTCAGCCCCCGTAGCCCCCTCAGCCCTAGTGGCCCCTGGGCACCAGTCGCCCCCTAGGTCTCCACCGTCACCTCCGCCGCCTCTTCGGCTCTCCTGCCCCTGGCGAGCTCAGGGCCCTGCCCTAATTTTCCTGTCAGAGACCCCAGGTGGAGCCAACTAGAGAGATTTGCCACACAGATCAAGAGTACCCTCTGACTCGACTCCCGCCCTGGACAAACTCCTGTCCTTCTCACACCTGAAAAACCCCCAACGGCCAAGGACCACAATTACAGGTCTCCGCCCGTAGCTAGAACTCCAGCCTCCAACACCCTAGCTCCTCACCAAAGGTCTCTCGCTTCGCAGCCTCGACGCCCCGCTGAAATAGCTCTGAATTCGCGCGAGAAAAGCCAGTCTCGCCCCGCCCAGAAGCGTCGCTGATTGGCTGGTCGCAGTGCGCATGTGTGAAGTGGGTCTCGGGGCTCCGCTCCCGGCGGGTGGGCGGAGACCGATGACTCAGACCTCCTTGTCCGTTGCGGCCTGTAGGTAATATACTTGAGGCCTGTTACTTTCCATTTTCTTTCTTTTTTAATTTAAAATTTTAAATGTAATATTTGAAAATTGCAAAAGCACATGTAAGTTATAAAATATGATGAATACACTACCTAATTTGTGAAGTAATATTTTACCGGAACCCAATGAATCTCCTCGGGAAGTCCTCTCCAACACATTCCCCATTTTCCAGTCAGAGATATTTGAAAAAACTATCCTGAATTTTGTGTAAATATTCACTCCTCCCACGTTCTAAGTTTCGTTACCCCAGATATGTGTCCTTAAACAACCCTACCTCGTTTGGTTTGTGTTTGGGCCGTAGAGAAGATTCTACCATGTTCAACGTAGTATTCTGCCACTCACATTTTTGCTTAACATTATGTTACTGAAAATCTATATTATTACATGTAGCTATAGTTCTTTCATTTTCACCACTGTATATAGAATTTTCCACTGTGACTCAATTCCAAAATTTACTCATTGATTTTCTTCTCCGAGGACAGGTGGGTTATTTTAAGATTGCAGCCTGTATAAACAATGCTATTATAAATATCCTAGTCTCCTGCATATATGCTAAAGTTTTTACGGAGTATCCAGGTGTGAAGTTGCTAGATCATAGGTTAGATGATATTCAGTAATGCCAAGTTGGTTTCCAATTTATACTCCCATCAACATAGGGTGTTCCAGTTGTTCAATATACTCATCACCACTTGGTATAATTAGATTTCTTAGTTTTGTCTTTCTAGTAGGTGCAAAATATCTTTGGGATATTCTTTTTATATTTCTCTAGTCATTCATAAGTTTAAGATCTTGTTATGCTTATTAGACATTTTTGCTTTCTTTTTACTAAAATATCTGTTTTTTGCTCATTTTTCCATTGAGTAGCTTGTATCTCATTGATTTGTAGATCTTTATATATGCTGGATATTAACCTTTATGACTTTTGTATCCTTATCTTGAAGTCATAAAGGTTTTTTCATTTTTAAGTATTTGTTCATTTAGAATTAATTTTTGTGCATGGTGTGAGGAAGGATTTAATTATTTTTTTCCTATGTAGAAACCAATTTATTGAGTAGTACATGCTTTCCTTATAACATATGTCATATGTCAAGTTTCTGTATTTTTTTGAGTCTGCTTCCCTCCCCTATTCCACTGATCAGTTAGCTTATCCCTGTCCCAAAACCAGTTTTCACTGACTAACAAGGAAGTCTCACACCTTATTTTTTTTAGTCAGGAGTAGCCTGTGCATTCTTGAACTTTTGCTTTTCAAGTAAACTTCAGAATCAGTTTTCTAAATTCAATGAAAAAAAAAATCTGCTAGATTTTTATTGGAATTACCCTGAATCTATAAATCAATTTGGAGAGAACTGAGTTTTCCTGTTCTTGAATGTAGTGCATTTTCCATTTATTTAAACATTAATATCATTCAATAAAGTTATTTTTTTCTCTGTACAGGGCTTGGAGTTTTATTAAATGTATTTATAAATATATTTTACTGCTATTTTGTTCTAATTGCTGCTGCTCTATAAAAATCCAGTTGATTTCTAATATGGATCTTATTCTCATATCCAGCAACTTGCTAAACACTTTAATTACTTTTAATAATTTATCTGTTGAGTCACTGGTATACTATTTCCTCAGTATCAAACATATGCATGCCTACCAGTGCCATACACATTTAACAACAAAGAATATACAGGTTTGAATCATAAACATTATAATTAATGTTAACAAATGTGAATTTTTGAAAGGAAAATATAACAGTTCTTTAATATAAGACTTACTTAGACTATACAAAATGTCACAGGCATTCTGAGTCTTTAAGGAAACATTTCTCAAAAAGGATGTAAGAAATCAACAACTATTTAATCAAAAGGAAAACTGCTTGTGTAGGCTGGTTTAGGACCCTGTGGAAGCCAGTGCTGTCAAAGTCTTGAGGCTAATCTCTCACATGTTGTCCCATCTAATTTTTCCCATAATTGGGAAATGATATTGATTATATTAAACATATAGTGAGGTGACCCTTTGCACACCAAACTTTTGTTTGTTCTCAACTTCCAAACACTCCTTTAGCCAGGGGCTCTTTCTCTCCAAGTTCCCATAGGAGAGCTTAAGGACTGCCCTCTCACACTCTGTCTCTTACTTACCTTCTCACTCCACCTCTTCTTCATGTTTCCCTTCATCCTATTGCCCTAGACCTTCCCCTTGGGATCACTCTTTCACTTTCTTCTGTAAGCAACACAAGTTTCTCTTGATTCTGTTGCATATCCCCTGTAATTTCACTCACCTGTGAAATTTTGAAACAATCAAAGCATAATTTGGGAAGTTAATCCTCTAGGCAGATATCCCAAGCAGTCTTTTTTTTTGGGGGGGGGGGCTTTTAAAAAATTTTTAATTAAATATTTTATTGTTCTATTACAGTTGTCCCAATCTTTCTCCCTTTGCTCTCTTCCGCTCAGTGCACCCCCTACTTCCACAGTCAGTCTCCACCCTGTTGTTCATAACTGTGAGTTATTCACATATGTTCCTGGACTAGACCCTTCCCCTACTTTCCACCCTTATCACCCTTCCCCCTCTACTCTTGTCATTGTCAGTCTGTTCCTTGTTTCCTTGCCTCTGGTTCTATTTTACTCATTTGTTTGTTTTATTTATTAGGTTCCTCGTAAATGTGAGATTATGGTGTATTTGTCTTTCACTGCCTGGCTTCACTTAGTATAATATTCTCCAGTTCCATCCATGCTGCTGGGAAGCGTAGGAGTTCCTTCTTTCTTTCTGCTGTATTCTATTCCATTGTGTAAATGTACCACACTTTTTTGATCCACTCATTTACTAATGGGCACTTCGGCTGTTTCCAACACTTGGCTATTGTAAAATAACACTTCTATGAACATAGAGGTGCATCGCTTCTTTTGATTTGGTGTTTCAGGATTCTTAGGGTATAATCCCTGCAGTGGAATCACTGGGTCAAAAGGCTGTTCCATTTTTTTGAGGGAATGCAGATTAGTGCAGCCACCATGGAGAAAAGTCCCAAGCAGTTTTGATACCTACTCTTGGCTCCCCCTGTATGCTCACTGAACCCTATGGCATCTGGCATAGTCTTCTCACCTTGATTCTTGCCCCCAGGTCCTTAATGTCCTCATCTAAAAATGACTTGCCCCTGCACTCCATTCCAAGTCCCCCAACTTCTAGGGCCACACCTGAAGCTGCCCCACCTTCAAAATTCCTATTTCATATATCCTATCCTCAAACCAATACCTCCTACCTTTCCAGCTCACTTAGTCTCATCTGTTCCCACTATGACAATTTGCTAGTCTCATCAAGACTTCCAATCCATTACCCTTTTACTTTCTCTCTCTCCATAAGCAACACCCCCCAACTGCCACACCTTGTCTTAGATTAAAATTCCATCATTTCAGTCAGTTTCTTGCAAATAACAACTTGTGCTTTCATTGCATTTGGCAAAATGTTATTTCTGTGAACATCCAACTCTCTCTCTCTGTGCCCACCTCAGCTTTGTTGCCTCTGGAGAAAATTACCCAAGTGGAGCAAATTTGTAGCACTTTCATTTAAGAATTCCAGCCTCCATTAGGCCCTTAACATTGCCCCAGATTCTCCCATTTCCTTCTGGTCAACTAATTCTCCCTAGTTACCATTTTAAGCCTCTTTCCCCCCTTCTACTCAAACTTCAACCCTGCCACCTCCTTTTATGCTTAATATTTGACTCTCTTCCTATTTTTTCTGTGGAAGTAGCTCTGACTGAAACTGTCAAATCTTCTGCCATCAAACCCATACAACCCACCCATGCCTGTGTCCACTCTTCCCTCCTCTTAGGCTAGGAGACATGTCCCTTCATTGTTCTCAGTTCCATGGCTTCTTGTCTTGCAAGACTCTTACAGTAGCCACTATTCTTTCTTTCTTTCCCTCCCGCTAACATTTACAAATGGTTAAATCTCTCACAATTTAAACACTTCCTGAGTTTTATTTCCAAAAGCTACTGTTCCCCTATGTCTCCATCTTAGCAGTTTCTAGAAAAAATGATCTAAGCTTGTTGCCTCAATTTCCTCTTCTATTTTGTACTCTTTAAACCACTCTAAACCAACTTTGGCCCCTCCCACTTTTTCCAACCTGTGCTCACTCTAAAGTGACTGGTGACCTCCATGCTGCTAAATCAGTAGGAGTTCTCTGGTCCTCACCTCATTTACTCTCGGCAAGGGTCAAAACTTGTGACCACCCTTTTTTCCTCCCTCATGGTGTCTTCCTTTGACTTGCATAGCTCCACACTGTCATTATCCTCTTACCATTCTTGCAACTTCTCAGAATCTTTGCTAACTTTTTCCATCAATGTACTTGTAACAGGGTGCAGCCAAGAGGGGGGCCCCAAACAGCGATTTGGAATGGGGTCCAGAACTCAAGGTGTTCAGGAAATATTAGGATGTCCTCCCCCCTCCCCCACCACCCCACAGGTGTGGTTTGGGGGAAGGGACACATGGAGTAGGGCCATTGAGAGCTGTTTTGCATAGCAACAGCTTTGCAGCTAACCTCTGGTGTGGTCATTTAACGTATCTATAATCTTTAACTGGTTACATAGATATGTTAAATAGCTGTGGCCATGCTCTGAGCCAGGGGAATGGAGGTAACTTCCCCACCAAGATGTAACTGGGGGCAGGTCCCCTGAGTTACAGTGCCTGCGTGGGAGCTTGGAGAAGATTGGTCCCATGACATGGGGCCACACCTGCCCAGACTCATGATGGCAGCCCAGAAAAGCTGGAAGGAATTGGGAGTGCTGGCAAGTGTAACTAGTTGTGGGCGGAGTCAGAAATGGGGCTGCAGAGGAAGGTTGTTGCACAGAGGAGAGCCACGAGGTTTTGGCTGAGTGGAGACTCCCACAGCCATTGCGCAGGGAGAGAACCATGCAGCTTTGCCAGAGTGGGGACCCCCACAACTTTAGTAGGGGGAACTACCACCCAGCTTTAGCAGAGATCCCAGCGACACAGCTGATGGTGCTGGGAACTGAGACGCCTACCAGCTGAGACGGATTACTGGGAAGAGCTGGGGGCTGCCTGAGCCACAGACTTCTATTTCTTTTCCTGAGATACGGTACCCCAGACTGGGCAAAGAGGGAAGGAAGGACTGTGTGTGTTTGTGGGTGTTTCAGGGGACTTTGGGATTTTGATGGAAGACATTAGGTCACTACTTTAAGTTTGTATAGCATTAAATACGTATTTCCTTTCCTTTTCACATATCTCTGGCATTGAGATGTCTTTCCTCTAAGGCCCCAGACATAACGAACCTGAGGGGTTCCTTTCAGGTAATAGTATATCTCCCCCCCTTGGCCCCTTGTGTTCTGTAACATACTCAGGTGTTGGAGTTCCCCAGCATTTTTTTTTTTCTCAATTTGTATCCTTTCTCTAAATGTTATATTACACATGGCTTCAGGTATCAGCGTTTCTAAAAGTGTGGTTCATGGACCAGCTTGTATCAAGATCACTTTATAGGATGAAGTGGGAAAATGGTGTTAAAATTCAGATTCTCAGGCCCCATTCAAGGCCTACCAAATTAACTTTGTAAGTGGGGACCGGGAACCTGCATTTTAAATAAATTCTCCAGCATATTCTCATACCACCTAAAGTTTGGAACCACTAACTTGATGTGTCACATATAACAAAGACAGCTCAACATCTCTATCTGGTGACTTGCTAATGCCATTGCCTTGTTTTCTCAAATGTTAGGACACTAGAAATGTGAAAAACAGAAAGGAAATGAGTTTCTGCCCCATGAATAATCAAAGTTGGATTATGTCATCTTTTGACGTTTAGAGTTCTAATAAAGAACTCATCTCTGTTCAAGTTTCAAATTTTAATTCTCACCCAACAAAATAAAAACACAAGGATTAGAATGCCTGTTTCATCACACTAAGTCTCTTAAAATGAACCAAAGTTTAGCTTTCCTGTGGTTGGCTAATGAAGAGTATTCTATTTTCCTCTAAAAATTTAATATGGGTCATTAAAAGTTTTACCTAACATTTACTGTGAAATTGTTCTGGTTATAAAAGTAGTATTTATTGTAAATCAATTTTTAGAAAATAAACATTTTATGAAGAAAATGAAATTCAATGTCCTTACCAAGAGATAATACACAATTTTAAATGTGCAGCATTACCTTTTTTTCTGTGTATTACATGTATTTTCCTGCAAATATAAAAATATATTTCAATTTTTGTTCCTGCCTTAGTTTGCTACCAGCTCTGCACATTTTTATGTTTTTAATTATATATTTTTCCTTTTTTTATCTAAGATGTGTCAAATGAAGGCTTCAGGTTTTTATTGACTTGATCACACTCCTAGACTGCCTAGTTCAAGTCTTGGTGCTAATTCTTAGATCACATTGTTAATACTTCTCCATATATATCATCACCCATTTACTCTAATAACCTGGATTCCCAACAAAATGTTTTCTTTTCTTTTTCAGTAACCAGTTGTGTATTATCTTGTTAAGGCCATGTGAAAGCCTAAACATTCCATTCCTTATTTCCTTATCGTGTCAAAGAAGTCAAGGTGACGACTATAGTCACGTTTCTTGGAAAACTCAGTAGATGAACTTTTGGTGATGGACCTTGGGGTATGAGGAATTTAACAGATAGATAAGAAATAGCAAGTCAAGCAATAAACAGCATTTGAAAGGATATAGAGGCACAAAAGTACAATACATGGTGTGTTTGGGAAAATGCAATGTGGCTGGCAGAGTAGGTGGCCACAGTTGAGACTGGCAGTGGAGGAAAAGCAGAGGAAAGTCAAAAAATAACTTGGGACCAATCGTGAACCATAATAGTGAGCCATTTATAGAGTATTTGTTGTGCCACAGGGTTTTCTTTACAAACATTTCTTTGAATTCTTTCAACAATGAAAAATTTATAAGGTTCACTGTATTCTAATCAACAAATTTGATTTTTCCAATTGCTTTCAGCATGGCAGCTTACCTTCAACTTGAGTAATCTAGAAATTTGTTCTTCCATGTGCACCCAATCTTTATTCTGTGAAGCTAGTGTTTGGGGGTAGCCCAGAACCCGTCCCCCATTCATTTGGTAAGTCTCTACCTTCCTGGCCACAAAACCCAGACTAAGCCAATCAGAGTAATGCATCTCCACCAAGGTTTCCTACATTTGGAACCAGAGAAAAAGCATCCTGGTTCTTGAGAAATGAGCCAGGAGCTGCTACGAATCCACAATGAGGAGGAAGGCTAACACGCAGAGAGACAGGGATGGGCTGTATTGAGCAACAGTCCTGGCAGAGTACCTGTCTCCTTCGTGCTTCCTTGTTTTTTCCTTAAGCAGGTTGAGTTACAATTTGTCCCTTGCAAATTCAAGTGAATCTTAGTGGCTAGGAGCAAATTTTGGAGTGACTTAGGTCAAAAGCTGGTGTTCTGCCACTTAACAGTTAGACCTCAAGCAAGGCACTTAAACTAGTTAGGCAGGCCCCAAAGGCAACGCAGCGATATGATGACGATAAAACAAGATTATGAACATAAAGCATTTAGTACACAGAAGGTGCTCAGTAAGACACAGCTATTAATGCAAATGGGAAAGAGAAATTACACTGGCAAAATCCCCTTCATCGCCCAACCACCGAGCCCTGTATTCCTGTCTCCATGAAGTCTGAGATTCGCTTTAAAATATATCAACAAATAAGAGAACCGAGCGAACAAGTGTGGCCAGATCTCAATAACTGATGGACAGATGGGAAGTCCTTGTGCTAGACTACTTTAAAAAGTTTTATAATCTTTTTTAAAGAAAGGTCTGTTGAGATTATCACGCATTCTCTTTTTGGTCCTGGCCATGTGAGTTTGAAGTGTTGGGCCAGCCTTGTGTTCCCAGGGTGGACTCACCTTCATCATAAGAAGTTGCTCCTTTGGGGACTAACTAAATGTGGCTTACTAGTGTTTCATTTGGGATCCATGAGACTGATGACCTGTGGTTTTCCTTTCTGGTGGTAACTGAGCGAGGCTTCGGTGTGGGTTTGTACTGACCTCAAGGAAACAGTGTTTTCCTTCTCTTTTCTACACTCTGGAAGAATTTGTGTGGGGTTGGTGCTGTTTCTCTTAAATGTTTGACTATCTGAATTGTGATTATATTTTCCTTTTAGATCCTTGATCTGTTAGTTATTACTTATATACTTTGTGGTGTGTGTAAAATAATCTTTTTAAAAAACGCTTTAGAAAAAAACAAAGTAGGCAAAAAAAATTTTTTTAATTAAAAATGTGTCCCTTACCTAAGGGCAATGTAATCATTTCATCCTGTCTATACTAAAAACTTCACCTCTGGCCTGGACATGATCCTTTACACAAATTTTCACCACTGCCATCATCACCACTGACGTTTACTAGGCATTGTACAGGTTGTATTACATGTCATTTCCTTTAGATACCAGTATTGCCTCCCACATTTTAGAAAACTGAATCATAGCAAACAATGTCCAGGATCTAGGACTTAAACCCCAGAAATCTGACTGCAGAGTGGGTGCTTCACCTGCCTGTCACATTCTGTCAGGGGGAGTCAGCTTGGCCTGCTTGGGGATGGGAAAAAAGAAACAAGATAACTTGGGTTCCAATCCACCTTTTGCCTCTAACTGGCTGTCAGACCTTGGGCAAGTCACATAATCTCCCTGAACCTGGTTATAGGATAAAATGCAGGGCATGGTCCAGGTAGGTTTGAAACTCTGCCTGTGAGGCCTAGGAGTTTTGGGGTACCACCTTGGCATGAAGCAAGATGAACAGCTTTCCTTCTTCTGTATTCACATTGGCCTTCAACAGAATTTCATTTGAACTAAAATGATTCTGAGGCTTTAAAAATTTTGAAACCACTTGATTGTTCATCAACTTTTGAGGTTCCTCTGTCCTTAATGATTCTACAGAATCATTAGATGAATGATTCTATGAATATTCTATGATTCTAATATTCATCCCATTATCTATTAAACTCTTGATATAATTAGATATAAATTACACTCCCCAAACCTCAGAAATCTCCATCACACCCAATCATTTCTCTACCTTTCTAGAATAAATTCTTCACTTTTAAATGGCCCCAGACACCCCCTAAATTTTTACATAATAAATCCCATTTAAAAATTACTTCCCCGCTACAAAATGACATTCCCCAGTAAATTATAGTACTACCACAGCCTTACACTACTCTCCACTATTTTCAGTATTGTTCAGCACAGACCCTGACACACTGCATAAGCACTCAAGTGACTACAGAATAAACTCACTCTTCGAAGATTTAAAAATCAAGTATTAGACAAAATGTAGGTTGTTGGGAGACTTCAGTTTTTGAAATACATAATTCTTACAGCACAAACACAATATTTACATCACAAGTTCTTTTTTTACAAAATATGTGTGCCATTTTGAAAGAATACTGTTGAGATCCTGATCTAAATACCTGTCAGAGTTCAAAAAGGACTCATGGAATCTGGTCTCCAGAAATCCACTGCACAATGATATAAATAAAATATGGCTGAATGTCATACATAAATACAAATTTTCTATCCCGATCATCAGTCAACAATGGCCTGCGGGCCAAATCCAGCTGGTGGCCTGTTTTCATACAGCTATAAGCTAAACATGGTTTTGCCATTTTTAAAGGTCAAAAAAATGTTTTAAACTGACTGAACAATAAAGAAGTAAATGTAACAGAGACAGGTGTGGCCTGCAAATATTCACTATGTGGCTTTTTATAGAAAAAGTTTGCTGATCCCTGCATTTATGAAACCGACTGGAATATACTGATGGGTACAAAAAAAGACAACACTGTAAGGTGCCAGTACCATCAGCAGTACTCATTTCTAAAATGAGGCACTTCTGTTTGTCTGTGTACATTTCTAAAACATAATTACATCTGAAAGTAGCTCTGCTACTTAACTCTAGCCCTTTGTAATTAGGCTATCATATAAAATCACAGTATTCTTAGGGGCTAAAGTAAACAAGGACAAAGTATTTAAGTCACTGAGCTTCTCAGTAGTTGTAAGTTATTTAAGCCCACTTAAGAGTCTTAAACATTAATAAATTTCATAATTTTGATACTGCCAATCAGTGATATTGCTGCATTATTTAAATATCTATAAAAACATGTCCAGACATTCCAATTCATTATTTTCAGAAGCAAAAGTAAGTAGTTAACTTAGTAGCTACCTATTTTAAAAATGAGAAGTGGAAAAAAGAAAAAAACAAAAGACCAAAAAATGTAAAACCATAGCAAAAGGCTTTGGAATGCAAAATCGGGGTCTCTCCGCAATCCCAAACTGGCCTGGGTTTCTCACATTAAAGTTAGCTGGCAATGGTTTGCCTTGGGAACGTGGCAGCTGTCTCTTGTCAGTGAGCCTTTTCATTAAAAGAATGACAAGTCCATGAGCAAATACTTTAAAGGTAAAACCAGTTCAGAACTATTCACCACACAAGTTTTTGGTGTGTTGGTTAAATAATCCCTGGGCAGTAGGCTATATTCACGCTACACAACAAGCATTGTACTGGATGTTTTTCCTTCTTCGGGCCAAGCTGGCCAAGCATCACATCATGAAGACATCTCTGCGATGTCAAGCTTTAAAATGCTCAGTGAATGCTGAGGTAGATCATTTTCAAATGAAGATCTTCTATACCCTGATTCGATCGGGACTTGCTTCTTTCTGTAGCCTTCTTCTGGGAAATATCTTCCGTTTAAGTGCAATTAACTAAATGATGAAACAGAACATAAATTTTAATTTCCATGTGGATGAATTTTAAATTTTCTGAGAGTCATATGACCTTAACCATGTCCAGTCTTACGCATAAAAAACAGACTGCAAACAAGTCTTCTTATTCCTCCCAAAACAAAATCAACCACTACTTTTGTTTGGCTTTTGTAGGGTCAACATACCTAGATATGCCCACAAAATATTTAAGCCCACAAGGATCACAATTATTTTGGTCCACACGTCACTTTTTAAAGATCTATAGCTACAGATTTTTACACACAGATTACCAAGCGTATTTATTTTCAAGATATCTGTTAAGTCAGAATCTCTATTGATGGAAACTGGTTCTTTTTAGCCATTAAGGTGCTGTCTCCAGGTTTGAAAAGGACTACATATACAAGACAGAATTCTTTAAAAAACTGTTAAAAACCTACATTAAAATCCTATCACCATTTCCCTCTATACTTAAACATAGCAACAATCATTTGAAAACACAGGTAATACCTAATTTATGAATGGGTTGCAAGACAAAAAGTTCATATGGATACATATTTCTTTCTCATGGAAACAGTCTATTTATGATATATCTGAAATAGAAACTTGACCACCATTAAAATGAAGTTTTGATGAAAAAAATAAATGTCTTTATGGTTTCAAGCTGGGACTCCACTGTCTACTCCTCCACCTGGAGGTGGAAGCAAGCCTTTGTACAATCACAAACCCCAATGGAGTGAATGATGAGCTGGGATTCTGGGACAGAGGAAGAGGCAACATTGGCTGGTTTCCCTGTGACCACAGTAGAGGGTAAGGAATTTGATTCAAGTAGGTAAAAAGCAGGGTGCCAGAGAGGAGAGGAGATTCATTCTTTTCTTCCCTTCTCTCTCTACCTCCCTCTTTGGTTCCCTGCTCTCTGCTGGTATAAATGAACAGATGAAAGACTGACGCCCCTGTTCACTTTCACTGCCACCAGCTGCTCCTTTCACTCATGGTCCCTCCCCTACTCCACAGCAGGCCGACACCACAGGCTCGCAGGTTCCTCACCGGACTCCTGTTCTACGAGTGGGTACAATCTTTTCAAGATTCTTAAAAAGATTTTTACCTGCCAGGAACAATGGCAACATCTATGAAGAATAACATGTGCATTCCCTGTAAAGCAGATGAAGGTTAAACTGCCTGCCCAATTCTCCATGTCCTGGATTTCCTTCCCTCCGTGGCAGGAAGCCCAGGCACTCTCAGTGCTTCGACCTCCTCCTCCTTCTTGGTTGTAAGTAAATTCAGTGTCAGTTTCCCATAAGCAATAGCTAAAAAAAGCTCTACTCAACAGCCACCTGGAAAGGAGGCTGAGACTAGGGTCGCTTGCCCTGCGCAAGTCAGGTCAGTTCAGACACATTTCCCTTCCAGTTGCAATCCCTTTTCTTCAGAGCATTTCATACATACGGCCTAATAAGGATTTTCTTGTCTCTTTCTTTTTACATCAGAAATCTCCCTCCTTCTCCTGGATCCTCACCTGAAGGGGGCTGTGTGTCCCTACATGGAGAACTCTCAGCAATTCAAAGGAAATTTAAGTGAGAAAAATGAAGTCACTTCAACCACTCTTAGAAAGGTTTTAAGAAAAAAAAATGGAAATAGTATCAGATGAGAAGGTCTAGGTAGTTTTTAGTTAAAAATACTTAAAGCTTTTCAGTTTTAGCTTGAAGTCTGCTAGTTAATCTATTGAGTTCCAGGTAAAAAGAGTAACAATAATGGATCTAGAGGATAAATGAATAAATGAAAGGCTATTATGTCTGATGCCTGAATATAATGAAATATACTTCCCATATTGACATGTAAGCTATAAATCAATAGAAGAAATTCAAATTTTCTTGTGACTTTTTATCATTTTCTAAAAGAATCAGACACTCATATACCAAGAAATACTGTTTGATCCCCACATAAAATATATAAAACTTACCTGTTCAGCAAAAAATGAGAATACAGTGAACATGACCAAAGTTGCTAGCACACAATGAGTCCAGAACTTCAGCTTGTCCCGATATGCTCTCCTGCTCAGAGAGAAGAAAGCTATCATGTAGCTCTACGTGTGGTTTCACTGTATTACTTAAGAGTTACTCACATACCATTTCACTGGGTTAGCCAAAAAATTTGTTTGCCTTCTTCTGTAAGGAGGCTCTAGTAGTGCTCAGCTGTCTTTCACTTTATTCCAAACAAGTTTGTTAGATTGTATTGTGACAGCTCTCATATCAGTGTGCACTTAACAAAAACTTTTCAAAATTGGTGAATTTTTGTGTAGCCACTTTAATACTGCAGATGGAAGAAAATATGCAACATTTTTGGCATATTATGCCTTATTATTTCAAGAAAGGTAAAAACACAACTGAAGCACAAAAAGACTTGTGCAGTGTATGGAGAAGGAGCTATGACTGATTCAACGTGTCAAACAAACAGGGCAGCCACTCTGAGGGCAGTGATGACAATGAATAGGCTCAGCAGATGTGCTCAGCCAGTGAGTTCAATAAAGAGTATATTTCAATGATTAAGCTCAATAAAAACTATAAGTGTATTTCACAAAGAAGTTATAAAGCAAGCAACACATTAAAGAAATTTCATCACTCTGAAACAAAACACACACACGTATACGAGCCATGAGCACTTACCATTCCTGCAGCTCATGCATATGCAGAAAACGGTTTCTATACTCTCTGGGCAGCTCGAACTGGGATGGTACAGGGAACATGGATTCATAGAAGTCCCTGAGAACAGCTTTTACTGTCTGGGCATCTTTATGATTATGGTCAATGTTGTCATTCAGGCAAACAAACTTCCTGAAAATAACAGAGACCAAGCGTTACTGGTTATCTTAAGGATGATCCTGACCTCACAAAACAAAGCAAATGTGGACTAATGTAGATTCCAAGTATATTTTATGGTCTTATGTCCCAAGATGTTACATTTACTGAAATGATTCTCTGGGGCAGTAATGTGCTATAAAACTTTGGATATTCCTCACCTATAAAACAGAACTAAGAAAGATAATCTTGAAAGGGGCCTTCTAGCTTTGGAATAAATTAATGATTTCTGTTTAGCATGTCCTCAGTTAAGTGTTCAATAAATGTAGTTTACTGACTGAGTCATTTTGTTAGCAACCAGGGAAAAAAATGAGTGAGTACCTAAAACCAAGTTCTCTGAACTGAAAATATGTAGGTAATTCAGATAGCCTTGTAGCTACAGATTATAGTTTGATGATTTCTTAATAGTTCCCCAACCAAGCTGTAAGATGCTAGAGCTCTGGCAAAGGCAGATTACAGTGGTGCTTCCTTACTGTTTTGCCTTTAAGGCAAAAGTCACTAAACTGAGGGTCTATTACAACAGTAAGTAAGGATGTCACTGCTCTTGGAGAACACTTGCAAAAACCACACACCGAAAAACAAAAACCTCAGCAAACTTAAATCTAACAAAGACCTCAGATCCAACTACAATTTACAGGAAATACAGGAATGCAGCCACATGTTAACTGGGATACAATCAGAGAAGTCCAAAGTGTAGGAAATCTATATGCATGTGTATACACACATATATAATACATACCTATGGGTCTCTTCATATATACACACACAGAAAAATCATATGATTTAAAAAAGAGATTGAGGGAAAACCTATAGATTTAACTGAAATGAACTTACTTAATACCACTTCGAACATACAAACTCAAAAAACACATAAATGCTTATAAAAGACAATACGGGAAATATATAAACTGACCAGATAGGTTATCATATTAAGAAATAAACAATGGTATTCTGGTTATTTTAAAAGAATCCTTATAATTTACAGAAATGCATTAAAAGATTTACAGATAAAATGACACAATGTCTGAGGCTGACATGAAAACAATTAGGAAGTGGTGAAGGAGTGCATGTGTTTAGAAGAAACAAGACCAACCATAAACTGCTTACTGAAAGTGGGTGATGAGAATGTGAAAGTTCATTATCCTATCTATTCTCTAAACTTGGGGACTACTTTAAATTAAAGGATACTGGAGATATGTCGACCAAATACAATGCACAGGCCTTGACTGGACTCTAGATTAAAAACAAACAACAGCTATAAAGAACATTTGGAGGCAACTGAGGAAATTTGAATATAGGCCATTAGGTAGTATTATTTAGTCGATGTTAAGATTCTTAGATACAGGTTAATGGTGTTATGGTATAAAGGAGACTGATTTTGTTTTAGAAGGCTAAAATAATCAGGGCTAAAATGTCTGGATGTCTGCAAGTAATTTTCAAATGGTTCAGAAAAAAACAGATTAAAGCAAAATGTGTGTGTGTGTAAACAGATGAGAGATCAGCAAATATGGTAAATGGATGATAATTTTTAAATTTGGATAAAATATTTATGAGATTTATTGTACTATTTAAATTTTTTTTATCTTCAAAAGTTTTAAAAAACTTGGGAAAAATTAATGAAAGTATATGAATGAGATACAAGGTAGCTAAAGCAGACCCAACAAATAACTCCCTTCTCCTTTGAAAGAGAACTTACATTTTGCTTAGTATTTCTCCCCCTATATAAACTGACTTAAAAAGAGGCAACCCCACCCCAAACCAGAGGAAGCTTCTGACTAGTTAAGTGAATCCCTCCCCTTTCACAGTGACTGGGGTAGGAATGGCGGGACAACATGTGACACAGGAAGGGGCAATGTCTTCCTGCCTCAGAACAGAGCTACACCTTCAGGGACATGCAGAAGTGCTGTGGCTGCCCAGTGTCCAGCCTGAGGATGAAGCCAACACACGCAGAGATGAGGAGGTCTGAGGGAAAAGCAAAGCCTGGCCCCTGCCTATCCCAGACTCCCTGTGAATGGGGAAAACCTGTCCTTCAAGTTCAAGTCAGTCAGAAGACTGATTTTCTACTCTTGATTTAACATAAGCCCCCATAAAACTAAAACAAAACACCTGAGAGTTAAAAATGATAAAATCTGTCCAGGGTCACAGGAAGTTCAGTATCTGGGACTGGCAGAGAAGCCTGATTGCCATGTGTATTTTTAGGAAAACCTTGTCCCTTTAGCAACTTAAGGACCACTCACGAGTTTTCTCGCGTTTCGCACGCCTCAATTCACAAGCAAAAATGAAGTATGAACAGTTTCTGCTATCAGAAGAGTCTCACAAACAATGGGAAGACAAAGAAACAATTCCCAAATGAAAGGAAAGGAGGAAGCCTCAGAAAGAATGCTAAATGAAATAGAGGCAACTCAACTATCAGATACTGAGTTCAAAGCAATGATTGTCAGGAAGCTTAGTGAGCTCACAATGAGCTACCAGAAACTATAGGGATGCTACAATGAGCTCACTGCAAACTGTATCAACATGAAAAAGCAAATAGAAAATAGCAACAAAGGCCAAGAGGATATGAAGAACAGTTTCTGCTATCGGTGGTGAGAGACTGGATAACGGATGACAATAATGAAGGCTCTCTGGAACCAGAGACAAATCTGTCCGGCCCTTCCCCTGGGGGTGCAAGGAGAGCACCTCGTAAAGATCCACCCAAAAGGTTGTCAGGTGATATGAAGCGGCATGAACCTACGTGTATTCCAGCGAGTGGAAAGAAAAAATTTCGCACAAGAGCCTGCAGAGTTTGTGCCGCCCATGGAAAAAGGAGCGAATCTAGATACGTATGCAAATTTTGTTTGGTCCCTCTTCATAGAGGAAAATGTTTTACGCAGTACCATACGTTAAAAAAGTACTAGGCACTTTAATTGTTTAATTAGTTGTTTAATTGTTTTTGTAAATAAAAATGTTATAATTATTGAAAAACAACACCTAAAGTGCATTATGATCTGTAGTTATGATAATTTAAATAATGTGCAGTTTGCCCAAAAACGTGCGGTCCCTGGCGTATGTCTTAGAGATTTCCATGTAGTACACAACACGAAGGTCTATGAATACTCTCACACAACAATCTCAAACTGGCACAAAGACAGAAAAGCATGGGGTACAACTAAAAACTGTAAACTCTCACGTGGTATACAGACCACTAATGACTGAGAGATCAAATCGACAGGGTGGGGAGGCAAAAGCACATATTGAAGATGACACTTAAAATTATTTTTAAAAATTAGAACAGGGCATTCCAGGCAGAGGGAACAGCATGTGCAAAGAGAGCTACAGGTTGGGTAATTAATTATTGTGGCTCATAGTTTGCTTGGCTTATGAGAAATATTTGTCATTTGTAGGAAATAAGCTATTTTACTGGATAAATAATCTCTAATGCTTATTTACTAAAAAAGCAATGATATTTTCATTTTTTTCAAAATTCTAATTTCTGCTCCCCCAAACAAGAATGAGATTTTTAGAAAAACTCCTATGGCTTAAAATGTCTAGAAATTTTACATCTCTGATCATTTATAGTTAAAGTCATAATTTAAATGAGGTGAAAGTGAAGACTTCCAAAAGCATTGAACAGACTCAGATAAAAATATTTATTTTTATACTGTTGAAGTCTTTTTGTGCAGGGAACTGATAAAATACATGTTTCCCACTAAAGTTCAAAACTCAGAAATGCACATTTTAACCCATTTCATCAAACTATCTAAGGCAACTAACTATAAAGGGGCCAGGCTGGATTTTCAGGGCCTATATGAACCTGAACACCTTAGCCATCCCCAAAGAATGACCGCAATTTCCTAGTGATTTTCACATTTACGGCAGCACATCTTTTTGTTCACAGACACTCTGAATTGCAAAGGTAAGTCTAACCACCAAACAATGTCTTGGGAAGAACTTTCTTAGAAATGCTTCAAGAGTCCCAGTCGTCTGGCCCTACTTCCTCCATGATATGGTCCCCCCTTAGCCTCACTGAACAGCTCCTAGCACTGGACTCTTAGAAGTCTGTGCTAGTCCCTCTGAATGGGGGAACCTCATCTCACCTTGCGACTCTATCTGTTACTTCAAAAGCTACCTCCACTATCATGCATTTCCACATACTCCTGACAGAATTAAGTCACTCCCTTCTCTCTAGTGCTGCTGCTATTTTTTCAGGTTTATTTATATGAATAAAAGAATAATTTTTAAAGTTATGGGAATTCTCTGTACTGTCTTAATTGTTCTGAACCTAAATGTACTTTAAAAAATAAAGTTTATTTGTCGTTCTCTGATTGGCTTATTTCACTTAGCATAATACCCTCCATATCCGTATACGCTGTGGTAAAAGGTAAAATTTCCATTTTTTAAAAAGATTTTATTTATTTATTTTTAGAGAGAGGAGGAGGGAAGGAGAAAGAGATGGAGAGAAGCAACAATGTGTGGATGCCTCTTGCACGCCCCAACAGGGGCTCTGGCCCACAACCCAGGCATGTGCCCTGACTGGGAATCAAACCAGTGACTCTTTGGTTCGCAGGCTGGTACTCAATCCACTGAGCCACACCAGCCAGGGCAGATTTCCTCCCCCCCCCTTTTTTTTTACAGCTGAGTAGTATTCCATTGTGTAAATGTACCATTGCTTTTTCATCCACTTACTACTGATGGGCACTTAGGCTGCTTCTAAATGTTGGCTAATTGTAACTAGTGTTGCAATAAACATAGGGGGGCACTGGTTCTTTTGATTTAGTGTTTTGGGTTTCTTTGGATATATTACCAGAAGTAGAATCACTGGGTTATAAGGCAAGAACAGACTAAAAGCTGTCAGAGGGGAGGGAAGTTGGGGGGCTGGATAAGATAGGTGGAGGCATTAAGGAAAAACAAAACAAAACGAAACAAAACAAAAAAGCAAATGAAAAACACCTTCATAGACCCAGATAACAGTATGGTGATTTCCAGAAGGAAAGAAGGTGGGGACAGTTAGAAGAAGGCAAAGGAGGGACAAATGGTGATGGAAGGAAACTAGATTTTGGGTGGTGAACACACAATACAACATACAGATGATATATCTATCACAGAATTATACACTTGAAACCTATATAATTTTATTAACTAGTGTAACCCCAATAAATTCAATAATTTATAAAAAATAAAACTGACAAAAAGTTTATTAATTAAAAAAAAAAGCGGTACCTGGGGTTTTTTCTTATATCATCCAACTGGCCAACCACATGAGAAACATTGGTACGAATCATTTTAAAAGCAATTTCTTCTTCTCCCATGATTTCAAACCTAATTATCAAACATATTTAAAGAGTGTCAATATTTTATGTGGATATGACAAACAGATTTCCAGTAAGAAAAACATTTTATGAAACTTGAATAGACTCAGCATCCTCCTAATGAGTTAATCTTCCAATGCTATGAAAGAAAACGTCACATAAATTTTAAAAGAATGCTTAATAAACTACTGTAAAACCATGAGAATACCAGATTCTTTTTTCCTTTTTAAATTTTATTGATTATGCTGTTACATTTGTCCCATTTTCCCCCTTCCCTCCCCTCCACCCTTCCCTCCCCTCCACCCTGCCCACCCCCTCCCACCCACATTCCCCCCCTTTAGTTCATGTCCATGTGTCATGAGTTCTTTAGTTTCTACATTTCCCATACTATTCTTGCCCTCCCCCTATTTTCTACCTATTGTCTATGCTACTTATTCTCTATATCTTTTCCCCCTCTCTCCTTCTCCCCCTTCCCTGTTGCTAACCCTCCATGTGATCTCCATTTCTGTGGTTCTATTCCTGTTCTAGTTGTTTGCTTAGTTTGCTTTTGTTTTAGGTATGGTTGTTACTGAGTTTGAAGTCTTTTTTTACTGTTCATATTTTTAATCTTCATTTTCTTAGGTAAGTTCCTTTAACATTTCATAAAATAAGGGCTTGGTGATGATGAACTCTTTTAACTTGGCCTTGTCTGAGAAGCACTTTATCCGCCCTTCCATTCTAAGTGAAAGCTTTGCTGGATAGAGCAATCTGGGATGTAGGTCCTTGCCTATCATGACTGGGAATACTTCTTTCCAGCCCCTTCTTACCTGTAAGGTCTCTTTCGAGAAATCAGCTGACAGTCTGATGGGAACTCCTTTGTAGCTAACTGTCCCCTTATCTCTTACTGCTTCTAGAATTCTCTCCTTCATTTTTACCTTGGCTAATGTAATTATGATGTGCCTTGGCATGTTCCTCCTTGGGTCCAACCTCTTTGGGACTCTCTGAGCTTCCTGTACTTCCTGGAAGTCTACTTCTCTTGCCAGATTGGGGAAGTTCCCCTTTATTATTTGTTCAAATAACTTTTCCACTTGTTGCTCTTCCTCTTCCCCTTCTGGTACCCCTATAATTTGGATGTTGAAATGTTTAAAGATGTCCTGGAGGTCCCTAAGCCTCTCCTCATTTTTTTGAATTCTTGGTTCTTCATTCTTTTCTGTTTGGTGGTTCCATTCTTCCTTCTGGTCCACTCCATTGATTTGAGTCCCAGTTTTCTTCCCATCACTATTGGTTCCCTGTGCGTTTTCCTTCATTTCTCTTATTGTAGCCTGCATTTGTTCATCTAATTTCTGACCAAAGTCAACCAATTCTGTGAGCATCCTGATCACCAGTGCTTTGAACTGTGCATCTGATAGGTTGCTTATCTCTTGGTCACTTAAAAAAAATTGGCTCTGGGGCTTTTAATTCTGTTTGAGCCATCTTTTTTATTTTCCTTTGGTCTGGTTGCGGCTGTTACGTAAGGGCGGCAGAGCCTTAGGTGTTCACCAGGGCGGGGCACCCCAGTCGCTGGTTTGTGACGTTGTATGTGGGGGCGGCGTCTGAGAGGGAACATTGGCGCCTGCTCCACTCTCTTCAGGACCTCAGTGCCCCTTGCTGGCTCCCACAAGCAAATTGGGCCCTTCCTGTGCTGGCTCCCGGGTGGGTGGGCCTGT